>JAULCC010567580.1:0-10556 GCA_032358795.1 Nuttallia obscurata
GAAGCCATGAACATCATGGGTATCTCACCTGAAGACCAGTCAGGTAAGCTCGAATGAAACACCACCCACAGGTTACATGAAATAACTAGAGCAGTAAACCATTCAAACAAATGTACAGTTTGCCTGTTTCATTTTAAATTTATTTTCATAAACCAGTCAGATGCATAGCGTCATAGACAAAACTTGAAAATATACAAATGTACAGTTTTCCTGTTTTATTTTAAATTTATTTTCATAAACCAGTCAAATGCATAGCGTCATAGACAAAGCTTGAAAATATACAAACCAGTCAAATGTGTAGCTATACAAGCTTGAAACTTTTGAATGCCAGTCAAGTATGTAGCTTCACAAATGATTGAATAGATTTACAAACTTGGAAATTCACAAATTTGTATGATTAAGATTAGCTCTATGAAATATCCAGAAACAAATCGACCTTCTGAATCAACTTGGAATTCATTCTTCTGAATCTTTAAAATTTATTAAGCAAAAATATATATTTCAGATTAGTTTGTCATGGATGGTTGAGCTCATGTTAAAGCGCTTTTAACTGACTTTCAGAAAAATACATTTGCAGTATTTAAAGAAAGCTTGCTCCTTGGGTTAAGTTAAATAAAATTAAATAAAATCAAATTAAATAAGTCATTTGACTCATTCTTTTCATTTCAGTTTTAAGCCATGAGAATTATTTCTAAAGCATGAAACTTCAAAACTGTAAGGCATACCATATATGTGGCAAAAATATGTTGGCCTGTATAAGCCTGTGAGATTTTATCAACAGACGTTTCAGAGGAATTACGGAGAAAAGTTTTAATCATACTATAAAGAATAAGAACAATAAATATATATATGAGTGTTGGCATTAATAGAAATAGCATATCTAAAAATTTTTCTTTAATGCATCATTTACAACAGATTGAAAAACCAAAAAATGATTGAAAAACAACCTGAAACAAAGACAAAAAAGTTTGCAAACAAATTGAAATAACTATAAAAAATTAACAATGCAGCGATGAAAAGATTACAATTTACATTTATATGAGAGCATTGTGTTTGCTTGTTTCAGCTTTACTGAGAGTTATAGCATCGGTATTGATGTTTGGCAACATGGTGTTCCAGCAAGACAGAAAGTCAGACCAGGCCACTCTCCCAGATAATACAGGTATGTAGACCAGAGTACAGCTTTCAGTATGGGTTGTCAATGACAACAATAGATCAATAAATGATAGTGACTTTTATATGGAGCCAATCTGCAATAGAGTACAGTTATTCTCATGCTCAACACACCATGCATTTCATTAACTGAAATTTGTCATGTTATTTTTATTCACATATCACATTCACAGAATTCTGAGAATGAGTCATGGAACATTTTTTTTACCTCTGACAGTGTTGATAGCCATTTAACTAATTTCAGTGTTAACAAAATCTAGACATTGTCTGATGTAGCTTTTATTCATGATGACCAGTATGCACTGTTAATCATGAAAAAAAGAGAAAACATTTAACGTACAGCGCAGTTACAGCTAAAAAGGACTTGCTTATATTTTCATATGAATGATTTAAAAGAACAGATGATGATGGTTTATGTTGTAACTCATTTACAAAAGGAAAGACTAAAGATTTGTAATCATTTGACTCTTCAGAGCTGTAGGTCCAAATCCATAATCTGATCTTAACAATCTATTCATGTGAAGAAGCTATCTAGCAAGTTTGCTGGAGGCTGGTGGTTTTACCCAGGGGCACATCGGGGCTTCATACACCATGAAAAGCTGGAAAATTCTTTTTATGACTTTTAACTGAGTTGGTGTTACATTAGAAACATAATCTAGCAGAGATAACAAAGATTCTTTCAAGTTTATTTAATCCAGCCATCTTAACCATGTGCCATTTTGATCTCATCAGAGAAAGATTATTTGGAGAAATTGTAAAAAAAATATGTTTGCTGTACGACATTTCTAGTATATACCATTTGGAATATTATTTGAGATAACCAGGTGTGGATATTCCCTGTATTTGCTTGAAGGTATATGCTTTTGCCTAATCACTTTATGCTAAAATTTTATACCTCAGTGATTCGTTTCAATACCTGCAAAGGTAAAATATATATAATTTCAATATTGGAGTAATTAGTGAAAATTATAACTAAGCAATTAATGCATTAGAATCACGCTGCATTGATAAATGTAGAAAATGTTAACAACAAAACCAGAAAACAATATTTTAATTAAACTTAAGATCTTGTAAAGCCATTGATGGAAGTAGAGGTGACATGTTCATGTGCAAAGATAGTCTTTTCCTTTCAAGGTGTGATAGTCAATTGTTTAAGACAATAACTAAGTTTTTGTTGTTTTCCAGTTGCCCAGAAGGCTTGCCATTTGTTAGGTCTGCCAGTGACAGCAGTGACACAGGCTTTCTTAAGGCCCAGGATCAAAGTAGGTCGTGACTATGTTACTAAGGCTCAGACAAAGGAACAGGTGAGTAGGTTGTTACCATGGTGACATGATCAGACAATTTCTGAGATAATAGGGGATTAACATATAAGTTAGAAATGCCTTGATATTTTAACAATGATCTTTAAGTAAAATCAAATCTTATGTATTTAGTGTATTTTAAAGCAAACTTTTAGAGTGAAATGGTAGTCTAATTACACAGGATAACTCAATTACAGGCAAAGGAAATAATTATTACTGCATTATTTCAAAATGCAATCATTATAGATATGTAACTGAATTATCACCAACATTAGGGGTCTTACATGGATGGACAATCAGGGTATAGCCTTTTCTGAACATTCTGTTTGTTTATATCTTTTACGCCGCTTTCTGCCAACTAGGGTTAATGGACGTCTTAGAGAGGGGGAAGTGGATACGAAGAACTCTTCTGAACATTGTGTAAAAGAAGAAAAGTCACCACATTACTTGAAATGTGTCACAGTGACTTTAAACCCAACCAAGGACTAAAAAGATTGACAATTGCTATATCCGTTTTCATATTTCATATCATAGATCAACAGAATTAAAGAAATTGAATCCAGTTAATACATAATTTTACAGCAATTACTTCTTGTTCTGACAAATGTCATAAAGGGAGTTGCAAGAACAATGAGTAAGGTGAGAAATAATGTTATTGCCATTTTGACATGTTTCAACAGGTTGAGTTTGCTGTAGAGGCTATTGCTAAGGCATGTTATGAGAGACTGTTCAGATGGCTGGTTACCAGAATCAACAAATCCTTGGACAGAACCAAGAGACAAGGAGCCTCCTTCATTGGTATCCTGGACATTGCTGGGTTTGAAATCTTCAAGGTGAGTTCAACAGAATAGCATGAGGTGCTCTGTATAGGTTTACAGGCTTGTTTGATTATCTTGTTTTAAGGTAATGTGTACTGAACACATTTCAAGCACAGTACATTGATTTTCCTTTATTTTTGTTCTTTGATTCGTGCAAATTAATTTTTCACTTTTACTTTTATAGAAGAATAGCATTTAAATTTATTTGAACATCACAAAATGTCATTACAAGTTTAATTAAATCTAAATTAAACTTGAGACATTATGTGAGAAAAACAACACTGACTATCAGAAGCCTAGTGCTCACATTTAATAGAAGGCAAACAATCCTATAGTTCAAGGTTAATAACACTTAAGGAATGGCATAAGCTATAATTAGAAATGGAAATTTTATGTGCTGTACTGGAAATTTGTTGCCAAGTATTGAACAATTTAGATTTTAGCTTGAAAGATTTTTTAGATAGTAAATTGTTCACAGTTCGTACAGTTTACCAAGGATAGAAAGTGTTAAATTTTGCAGAACAATTTGCTTAAAAATTTCTCACTTGTTAGTTCTTTAAGCACTAGTTTTGTATGGGACAAATTTCATTGTTTAACCAAAAATGATTAAAAGAGAATAAAAGTAATATAACTTATTCTATCACCTTAGTCAGTCTCTATACTGGATCTGTCTATTTGATCTTGTTGCGGCATGTGAAAAGTTTAAACCTTTTTGAGAGTCTTTGTTAGTAGATAATTCCAGAAAAATGTATTAAACTACCACCACTCACAATGACTATGGTTATATTTACCAAAAACAGCCTGTGAGTAGTGTTAAGTCCAGATCAGACCCTTGTTTTATATTGACAACTTATCTTGGTATAATGACACAGGATGAGTTTTTCTCTGAGACTGGCTTAGGTTTCTTTTAAATTCATATAGATGTTCTCCTATTTGGTAGAAAAACCCAAACAAAATGTCATTGTAAATTTAGCAAAAACTATGATATACAAAGCTAATGATTTTACCAAAGTCTAACATGTCTGTACCACATGTTTATTGTATCAGAAAACTTGACTAGATTTGAAGCTTTTCTTAATTTCAGAAACATTAAAATATTGATAAGCTTTATCACAAACTCTAATAAATTTAAAAATTAGAGGATAGTTTAATGAGATGTGATAAAATGTTATTGGTTTGAATGAGATATGGTTGGATTTGTTTCACTGTGTTTATTAATTCTGAGGAGAGGAATTGATATAAAGCTTCAAGTTTAGATTGTATATGATATAAAAAAGAAATTGGTACATTTCATGTAAATACAAAAAAGGAGAGGGGATGGCGGCTGTAGACTTGTATAATATTTTCTGCAACTTTTCAGGACATGATTGTAGTATTTTGATTTCTGAATTTCTTTTTTTATACAAAAAAAAACCCTGTTTCATGTATAATTCAAGATACAGCATTGCCACTTAAGTGCAGTGAACAATTTTATTTATGGCAGACATATTTTCAGAAACAGATGTGTCATCATTTTAATCCACAACAAGAGAGGAGTGTATCAGTAGGCTTTGGCTTGATGACAACATGCATGTTGTTATAATCTGATCAATTGACAAATGTCAAAATATCCTGTTAGAATAATCAGTTTTGTTCGATATTTTCCCCAGCTTTCAATAATAATAATAATATTTCTTCATTACTTTTCCCAGTTTGCCAAGGCTCAACCCGTAAAAGCTATTTTCTATAAAGCTATTGTTACACATCATGATTTTTGTACTTGTAAATTATTTGTCTCTTCTGTTTTACATTTTACAATATTAGTTTATCGTATGCATGTTTGCATTTGACCTATGTTGTGCCTTGAGGCAAACATACATCCAGTTCTGAAACTCTACAAAAATTTTAGCCGGATTGTGAAACGGGAGAAATGCTTATGCATTGTCCATTTCTGTCTGTCTGTTTGCCCATCTGTCAATCCACATTTAAACTTAGTCAAGCTTTTGCCTAAAGTTTTAAAATTCAGCTTTATTACAAATTCAAGTGCTTCATGAATGATAGTATGAGACAAATAGAATAGTCAAAATGTTGTGATAATGTAATGCTTGTTCTGTTTGATAGTCACTGGAGCAAAGTTTAATTTTGATATGATAAGTGAACTTGATAATATTTCTAGACCATGTAGATGTGTAAACTGTATAGATTTTAGATTGATATTGCTAATGAATGAAAATAGAGGTGCTAATTAAGTTTCATGTTGAATGATACACATGAAATTTTTTAATTAATTAAATTAGATTTTATTGATGTTACAGTAAGAAATATTGTTGCATTGTTATGCCGATGGTTTAGGTTGTTATTGATACAAGCATTTCCTATCTACTTCCTACCTGTCCAGGCCAAAGCCGGCAAGGTAAAGGGCGACCTTGACTGATTAACCAACCAGTAGATGTGGTAGTTTTTGATCTGCGCATGACCGTAGTGTGCTCAGTACAGCAGAACATTAATGTGAATGACCCTTAAATATGACTGATTCAGTTTTTTAACTCTTTTTTCAATGTTTGTAGTGGCTTTTTTTGTTGGTCTTTGGAGTTTGGATAATCAACATGCATAGAATAACATATATATGTATATAGTTCAAGATTGATATATACCAGTGTTCTTTTAAGTTTATAAATACTTTTGGTTTCTAAGGATTGGTTAACAAATCAAAAATGAATTCAGAAATAGTTTTCAATATGTTAAGTTGTCATTATCATGGAGTACTTAAGAAGTTTCCCTTGATGAATAGAATGAGGTGTCTAATGAAAATGAAAGTTTAAACTGATGTACAGTTATTATTATCGTGTAAAGGCAAAATGAGTATAGTACTTTGAAGTGGGAAAAAACACTTTTAGATGAACTTTCGAAGTTTGAAATCAATATCATCTCTACTCTAAAGAACCTGAATTCACTTGATTAAAGTTAGACTTTTATATGTTTTAAGCTCCACAAGTCCTGTCTGTGTACTTCTATTACAAGTTTTCCTGTCGGCACATGTCAACACTTTGACTCAAATTTTGTCATGTGTCTTGTTTGTTTAAACTTGTTGTCCATGAGCATGTAAATTTCTCCATATCTCCTTGCCAAGCAAACAGAAATATTCTGAATGTGTGTGAAAGAAAAATGGATGTTAGAAGATATTGGCCTCCATTGAAAGTCTGTGCCATTTTGAATCCACCTTACCTGCTTCTTTGTCATGCTCACAGCTACAAGCAGTATCATAGTACCACACAAGACCTTTGCCTGACTTTCACAGACTCATTGGAAACGTGTATCCCTTTCCTGTTGCATCATCATGGAAACTATATGGAAAAAATCTTCAACTTGATTATCTACTAAATTCACCTTTTGTTGTCTTGAGCCTTCTATTCCTAAACTTTTAAAATCTATTCAACAGCTGACAATGACATAGTTTTCAATCTTGGTTAAACCGTTAATAAGTATTTTTGCTTTGCTAGTATATAAGGGGAAGTGCAATCTTTTACAACAAAGTAAGTGGTACAGTTCAGTTATGGTTGAGTATAGTTCTGAAATTTCTACTAGTGTTACGTTTATATTGAACAGTGTTCAATTCTTTGAGATTTTACTTTCTTTTCCAAGTTTTCTTATGTATTGTTTATTTCTCAGTAGTCATGGAAACCATTTAGTAATTGCTTCAGTTAGCTTTAGTATGGGGGCTCTGAGGTTTACCTCTGGCATGTGGTTACAACCAAATGCATGTTATTGTTTTTAAAATAAAAACACTTCTGTATAGCTTAAATGATAGCAGTGCTTACCTTTTTTAGTAGGCATTTATTTCTTGTTTGTTTGAATGGTTGTATGGAATTATTTAAAAAGTACTGCATTTTCATATCAGTGAAATATCAGTAAGGTTATGTAATACAAAATTACTATTTACCAAAAAAAGAAAGGAAAGAACTTGATGAATTTTAAATATGTCTATAATACTAGTGTATCTGGCTGAAAATCAGTAAATGCAGAGAGAAAGAAACATTTGTGCTGAAAGTGTAAATTTCAGTTCTTTGAGTTTTATTGGTTACAAACTCTAAAGTCCTCTTTTCTTTGGCATTGTCTGTTTCCAGTGAGTCCAAATTTCAAAACTGTGATCTTTGAGTTTTATTGGTTGCAAATTCTAAATTCCTTTTCCTTTGGCATTGTCTGTTTCCAGTGAGTCCAAGTGCACAAAACATGTTGACTAAGTTTGTAAATTTGCCAGACTTTTTGGTGGAGTGGAGAGATTGAGAAACACCAAGTTTGCATCGGCACTAAGTTGCATGGTTAATTTGGTCTAGATTGTCAGGATGTTGATGTTGTTATTTGTAAAATTTAACTGTTACTTACTGAATGTGAAAACTTACTTCACAATCCCTGCTGTCTTGAACAGCTAATATCACCAGAAAATATCTGTATATGGCACAAACACCTCAATCTTATCAAATTTTCATCTCTACATTTTTGCATTTCTATTTAAAGATAAGCTTTAGTTTTAAAGCATTGTTTTTTGTCTTAATTTACCTAGCATTTGAAATGTTCATATTTCTGAAGATCAAATGTCGTATTGGAAAGTTGTGTCATGCACTTAGAAATGATTTGAGAGTTCTGTTTAAAATGGTCTATGTTAAATATAAAATCTGTACATATGAAATATGCATCATCAAAATTTAGTAAACTGGTGATTTTCTTCAAATGAGTTGTTTTATCTATATGTTTATGAAAGCATTTGACAACACATTGGAGTAAAGATTGTTATTAAATTGTATCAACTGAGAGTTTGGATATCATGATTAATTTTCAGTTCATGAATTTTATACATTCAATTTTGTATGAAGAGAAAAAAATGATAAAAAATAAAAGTGAATTTTTTTTTTAAAAATTAGAAGATCAAATCAATTTATTGTTTTTATGATACAAACCTTATTAGAAGCATATCATCTGATGTGGCACATCTTGTTTTCTGCTTTATGGTAGTTTTGATGCTTTGAATGAAATGTAGGTGATTTCAGAATGTTGATGAGGATTCAGGATATTTGTATAGATGCCATTTTCTCTGGTCATGTTGATTTAAAACCAGAATCTGAAGAATGAACATTGTTTTCCTGAAATGAACACGGTCATACAGGAGGTTGTTCAAACAGATGTAAAAAATAAATACTTCTATGTCTGTATGAGTATTACCTAAAGATTTGACGAAAAATAGTTTTGTTTTCAGGTCAGGGAAAATCTTATGAGATAATTTTACTTGGAGACTAAGATAATGAATGTTGATACATTTGTATTTAGATATTAAATAATGTTTGAGCCATTTTACGATGTGCTTTTCTGTTTCAGATGAACTCGTTTGAGCAACTGTGTATCAACTACACCAACGAGAAGCTGCAGCAGCTGTTCAATCACACCATGTTCATTCTGGAACAGGAAGAATACCAGAGGGAAGGAATCGAGTGGAAGTTCATTGACTTTGGTCTTGATCTCCAGCCCACCATTGATTTACTGGAAAAGGTACTAAAACTACTAAAATATATATGTTACAATATGTATGCCTTGGATGGGATGGGTGGGTTCATATTATGTAACTATTCAAAAGCTTCTCAAATGTTTCCAGCTGGGTACTTTTTACTGTTTTACTGGCAGTTTTTCAGACCTTAAATAGCATTATATACTACTGGTCAATCTAATTAAAATGAGATTCAATTTATTTGCTCATGAATACTTAAATCTGATGAGCTCATAAAACAGGTTGTGTCAGATTGACCTTTATACCAGCCAATGAAATTATTATCTACAAAGTGGTAAGGTATACATGGGAGAAGTAACTTTGGCGTCAAAACTGAAGTTGTAACCAAAGATTTTGTTCCTAAAAAGAAAGAGGCTAAAATTCTCAAGGATATTTAAGTTTGAATTGTATAAGCTTTATTTGAGGTGTCCTTGTATGCAATTCAATTAGATTCTAATTTATAAGCAAAGAATTGGATCAGATTTTTTTTATTAAGGGGCCTTTGTAGCATAGTGGATAAAGTAGTTTGACTCATAATGGTTTGATCCTTCCCCACTGTAGGGTTAAAGATACAAATTGCTGCTCAAAGGCTACAATATTTCATACGTGCTAGCCAGCTGAAGGGTGGTGGTTTTAACCAGGGACCCATGGGGTTTCCTTCAACTGCCACAAGCTGGAAAATTTCAGCATGTGACCTCAAATGTGTCCGTGTGACTTAAATGTATGTTTTCTGTATAAACTTTTGAACCAATACTATATCTTAACACAAGCACTAGGTTTCTCCAAGATTGTTACTTTGAATTTTTTGATGGGCCATTTACAGTATAGTTATGATGTTGTGGTATAAACCTTTTCAATTTAATTTACATAGTGAACTCAGATGGTAAACCAGCTCACTGAAATGTGCACAGGTATTGATTAATAAAGGGATAAATAAATGTTGTAGAATAATGCCTTTTAAACAAAATAAAATTTGGAAAGTTATAAAATTATGTTCATAAAAATCTTGTACCCTTCTTCAATTGATAAAAAATGGAAAATAATTTTACATCAATCAAATAATTTTAGCACCATTTATTTATATATTTATTTCCTTTCAGCCAATGGGTATCCTTGCCCTGCTAGATGAAGAGTGTTGGTTCCCTAAGGCCACTGACAAAACATTTACAGACAAGCTTGTTGCTCAACATTCCACCCACCCCAAGTTTGAGAAGCCAGATTTCCGTGCTGAGGCTGACTTCAGTCTCATTCACTACGCTGGCAAAGTAAGTAACTTATGAACTACTCTGTGAATACTTCTTCATCAAAAATTCTGAAAAATATTACAATAAAACATTTATTAAGATTCACTTGTCTTAATGAGTAGGCAGGTGTCAAACATATTTCCTGGCCATAACTATGAAATATGACATGCATGAGGGATTAAAAAGAAACCTGTCACAAATTATGTAAACTAGTTGATACTGTGTCATGCACAAATCCATGACTTTAGTTCAAGGTTTCTGTCACTAAAAGTAGATTGTAAAAAAAACTGGTTTCTGGGCATTGGCAATTTCCTGTCTGTTATTTTTTTCTGCAAATGTTTTAATCGTTAAGCTTTAGAGCAAAAGTGAAGCAACATCTGGTAGAAAATCTGCCATTAGTGTTCTAGAAACTTACAACTACTTTAAGCGTTTTATCTTGTTTTAGGTAGACTACAGTGCCAGCAGATGGCTGATGAAGAACATGGACCCATTGAACGAGAATGTT
>JAULCC010567691.1:0-10556 GCA_032358795.1 Nuttallia obscurata
AGACGCCGAGTAACTCGGCGTCTAATCAGGATCCAATCTGTTTGACACTCGACCAGTTGTTTCTCCAAATATTTGGCGATTCTGATGAATCTTAAAATCTAGATAGACGACAGTTTAAGCAGACGACATTGTTTCACAGGCTAAGGGTTAACATTGTGGTGTTGTATGTTTGAATCCAGGCACAGGACTACACACTTCTTCATGTGAGATCAATGGTTATACCTAGGGAAGCGTAGGGTTTTTCTCTCACCAAAAAAAAAGCTGAAAAAGTCGCCATATGTCATGAACTGTACCACAATCACTTAAAACACATATTATACAAAAACATAATACGTAAACAAATTGAAAATCATAATATTGGTATATAGTAGGTACATAAAAAATACAAACACTAGAGTAAGTGTAACTTCAAAGTAATCTGACATATTTTTATAGGTTAATGATGGTACAATCTATTGCAATAGCAAAATAGTTTATGAGAACAACTAACAAGGATACACGTTTGCTGACCTTTAACAGTATCTGCTCTTTATTTAGAAGTAAATACCTATAACAAAAATGGGTTCGTCTTCATTCAAACTATTTAAGTTAATACATACGAATTATACTGCAGAGTGAAAGTACAGTAGCAGTATGCTTAATTAAGTCAATATTCCTCTTGTTTGAGTCTTCCGTTGTGTCACACGTGTTAACCATTTTGTCACATGGTCACAGACAGTTGATGGTGAAACCAATAAATTTTAATGCCATGATGATACTCCAACGACATTTTAATCAAGGCCTCTGAATTCTTGTATTTATCTTACCCATGTGCATACTTCAGTATCACGTGACCTTTAATTCTGGCTTAACTTTTAAATTATTGAATTTAACTGTACAATAATGCGTCTCTGTGGTATTCATGGCAGTAAAACATTATCTGATGACTAAGCTGTGAGACAAGGTTCTATTGAAAGGGATAGGTGACCTTGTTTGAATGTTAGATCATTTTGAATCGTTTGAAACGTATTCATTTTACCTCGATTATAATGAATACACGTGGCTTGTAGAATCTTTCTGGAAAGATTCAGTACTTGGTTTCTAGAGTAGGTCAAGAATTTGGGGAATCAAATCCGCAAACTCAGAATGCAGGCTTTGCAAATATAATATCCACTGCACCTCTACGTCCAGGTAGTATCATTATTATTCATACCCATATAGGGGGAGGGAGACATATTGATTTTGATTTTCCGTCCGTCCGTCCGTTCCATCGTCCATCCGTCAGTCCGGATTTGTTTGTCCGGACCATAACTCTGAGATTTCTCGACGTAATTTAAAATTATTTCACATATGCATTCCTCATCATCAATCGGTGTGGCATGCGCAAGACCAAGGTCTGCCTTGGTGGGTAGACATATGGTTTTTTTTCAAAAATAAGCTCTAGTTAAGTTTAAATTTGAGGCAAAATAAAACTATTTTATCCCAAATTATGCTAAGGTAACTATGCAGAAGAAATCAGTATTCACATACTTTTTGCAAAACCACTATTGAATATGGTCCATAAAATTAAATCAATAAGGCAGCAAAGCATGGTCATACATATATCAACTTCTTGCTTAGATAGTAATGCAGATATTATTTGAAGCACGTTTAGCTTTTGTTTCCGTGGGGAATTCTTACTTGACAAAATATTCAAACCGTTTATATAAACTGGTCATTTTTGACAGAGTTACAAACCTTCAACTTGAAAGATACGGCAAAATCATACTGGTAATGCCAGGTATGACAGTTGCTGACGTTTTAGAAGAGCTTCACATAGCGCTGAGGAGAAGAAGTGTCAAGTGACTCAAAATTTGGGTTCAGATATAATACTTACTTTTTCTTGTATTTAAAGATGGCGCATATAATTGTGTGCGTGTAAGATAGCAAAGGGTAAGTAAGAAGAAAATTAGTAAGAACCATCTTGAACAAACATGTACATGCAGAAGTGTCTGGAACATTTTCTGAATAGCCAACTTGTAAACATTTTGTAAAGATATTCAATACATCACTCAGCTATAACATCTGTCTTGGCAATTCTTCGTATAAATAATTAAGTAGATGTAGTAGAGTTGTTATCCTTCAATCCCAGATATTCGCCTCTAGATCGGTTCACAACCCTATCTGAGGAAAGAAGGACCACAAACTCCGTCGGGAAAGAAGGACCACGACACAGCTGGGGAGATAAAGGGCCCCAACCCCCTTAAGGAAAGAAAGGCCACAACCTCCGTCGGGTAAGAAAGGCCTTAACCTATGACCTTGACCAGAAAGGCCTGGCCCGTAGAATAGGAAGGACCACACGCCCCAAGGGAGAAAAAGGGTAACAGCCTCCGCGAACAAAGATTTCCACATACCTCGTGAGAAGACGGACCATACCTCGTGAGAAGAAGGACCACAATAGGACAGACTGACCGGAAGTTTCAGGAAGAAAGGTCAAATTCCATAGAGGGAAAAAGTGGGCTGATTACACTGCTAAGATTCCTTTTGTACGAATCCCAACAGTCAAGTCCATAGAAGACAGATAGCCTAGAAACAGTTGCAACAGCAAACAGCAAGTTATCTATAAGAACTGACGAAGACTCGCATTGCACGAAGAAATTTCATTCTATACACGAGTTCTTTTTTAGCTTTCTCATAGTCATAAGTTTAAAGCTAACGTACACTATTGTAAGTGCGTTTCAAAAACGTTTCCCTCCAAAACCAGTTAGTTTGAAAGGACCGTTTGATGAAGTCTAGGTGGTAGAGATGCTGTATAAGTAAACTGCTGAAGAAAGACTGTTTTCCAAAACAATTAAGTTCTCCTTTTCTATCCCGTTCATTTTATAAGCAACATCCTAGATATTGTAAAAATACCAGAATTAATATTTATCATTTAATATCACCCCACCTTAACATGTTCTGATATAAATTAAGATTTTGTAAGAAAAGATGCGTGTGAAAGGTGGTTTTGTAAGATAAAACATCGAACATTTCTGTTTTAGATGCTTCAAATAGTAACACCAAAGAATGGATGTCACTACTTTATTTCTACATGTCCAGTATTTTTCTTCTTCTTGACAAGCGTTTTAGTAAACAACATATATTTGCTGCATTCTCACTCTAACTCTCGAAATAGTAACAGAGCACACCTTATTGATACCTTACAAAAATTAATGCATCAGCATCAGGGAAGGACCGATTTTAATGATGTTAGAGCTTGTTCCAAAGATAGTTTACTTATATGTAGTTAATGAAAATTACTTCTGTATACCTGAATCAATATGATATATGTATGGGTTATCATTATGTTTTAGCTTAAACTTAGCATTATGATCTTTTCAACAACAGTATTTCGTGTTTACCTAAATATGACATCATGAGGGTTTTTTATAAACCTAAATGCGTTTTTCTGCCAAGAGGGCCAGATAAAAGCTAGATTTCTAATATGTCGATAATAGTCGCTGTCAGGATACTGGGATAAAAGGAAGCTTGGTCATAGCCAAGACTGTATTGTTTAAAAGACAGAGAGTTTAAGACATTTTGTAAGTTTAAAACTTTAAAACTTATGGCCTAGCATATTCAATATCTGAAAAATGTTGCAAATTTTTAGATATATTCAGGAAACATGAATATACTATGATTGGAAATTATACTACTGGTAATTATTACAAAACACATTCAAAAGAAGTACCTCTAAAACTTATCCCGTTTGTCACGATGTAGACGTTTTAGCGTGGTTTCAGTTAATTTTATGTGAAACATTCATGATAAATGTAAAGAGTTTCAAAGCTGTTGCATTCATGATATTTTCACATTTACAAAATTTGAGCAGATGTTTTGACACTGGAGTTCAGTCGCTTTAACAAGCTCAATTACATTTTAGGTAATGGAACGCATATCCATCGCTTTCCTGCTATCTGAGATACAATGGTAATGTCGATTTAACTGTACCGTGTTGTACATGCATTCAGGCAGGAGAAAACAAAACACTTTACACCTCTGGACGTTCTACAGGATGTAAGTTCCTTGTCGAGTCCGTCTATTGCCGCACACATGGACGCGACTGAACCTCTAGCAACGGCGCTTTTAACATGCAAGGACGCCGTTTTAGGAGCAATCGATTTAATCTGTATATAGCAAAATAAGCGAGTTCCAGTCGGTTTAAGTTTCCTGTAATTCATTACCATTAAGGAACGAATATATCTGATTTCCCCGAACTCTGTAAACTCGACCAATTTTCCATTTCATTGATTACAATTCCTTCTCTCGGCTTTTCTCATTGGCATTCCGTTAGACGGCGGTTCACATTTCGACCTGTAAAGCGCTGATTTTGAAATTATGGACTCCTCTATCTTTGGATTAAGATCAGTCCACACTATATCTCAGGGAAAGTTCATGTGAAATGATATCAATGACAAACAGTGTAGACTCTTATCAAATGGATTTACTTGAAAACATTTGAAATTGGTATATCTTGTTACGCTGCGCAGGCAGAGTTCAAAGTTTCAAACAAGACAAATATTTCTTTTGACTAATGTTAAACGTGGGAAATTTTGTTTCTCTCAAATAATTTGATAATCATCCCAAATGCGGTAGTATCGTCCAATAAATCAACAAATTGGTTTGTAACAGTGTATGTAGATTTATCTAAACCTTCATCGGAGTCAATCATTATGTCACTCTCCTTTGTAACCTTTCCTGTAAGTCTTTGATTATATAGATTGCCGTATTTTTTCGAGAGAATAGTTTTCATCTGAATTGTTAGATTTGAACATTTAAGGATTTTAATCAGGCAGAGTACTGATTGTTAGAGATGAAACTCCAATAATTGTTTAAAGAAAATTTTGAACTATATTAAGAGTTGAAATATGTGAATTAGCCATGTTACACATTGTTTGTCGTTCGGCGCCCGCAACATCTACAACTGTTTTAAACCAATGCAAAGTGATTAAAAATGCAAATTCTACATTGTGTTTTCCCTGTTGTTCAGAAAGGTATCTACAACAAAAAAATTCTGAACAAATCGAAAACAGTGTGTGTGAAACGGTGTGAAAGAAAACAAAGTTAAGCAATACTTACTTAGTAAGCTGTCGAAGAAGACGATATATGACGCGTGTAAGAAAAATGATATTTTACAACATTTCGCCAGACCAAATAATGTATCATTTAATGTTCAATGTATCATCCTATGCCAACGCATCTAGGCAAATACAGACGCGGTTTGAGCGTAAGTGCAAGTTTAATACTTTGTCCATCTCGACTGTTTGCAATGCATTTCAGTCGTGTTTTTGTATCTATCTCTTTTTCTGCATATCTGTCTTTTCTTTCTCGTTCAATCTGTCACTGTTTTGTCACCACAGTCTTTATGTCTGCGGGTCTGACTGTATGCCCGTCGGAATGTCTATATATCTGTCCCACACTCTCTATAACTAATTTAGCTCGCTCTGTTTCTATGTTTATCTGTTTTGTGCAACTAGATCTCTATCTCTGACTCTTTGTGTATTTTCTCTATATGTATGTGTGTCTCATTGTTAATGTCATTTATGTCTGTATGGTTCTCTCTCTCTCTGTCTGTCTCTCTGCCCGTCTCTGTCTATTTCTCTCCCTCTTTCTCTCTCTGTCTCTCTCTTTCTCTCTTTCTCTCTGTCTCTCTCTCTTCCTCTCTTTCTCTCTCTTTCTCTCTCTCTCTTTGGCTCATTCTTATTTAAATTAAAATATTTTCTCGAAAACGAATTTACGTTCCTCTAAAGCTGAACACAATTGATCACCAAGTGTCAATCAAAGAACAATAAAATCAGCAATACCAACAGTCCATGTCCAAAGTCTTCCAACCCGTGACATCATACTCGTAGGCTGACTCATTCAAGAGGACAGTTTTTTATCCCGAACCTGTTTTAAATTACTTTAAAATGGTTTAACAAATCCTCATCGTCTCTGAAAATTGGATTTTTAATTAACATTCTCAGAGGCAGGCTCACGGTAAAGAGAACTTCAATCTTAAGAAGAAATAGTTTTACGCCTTTTTGAAATTTTGATTTACTTGTTGCTACCTAGTACCCACAGAATCTATAACAACACAAATTGGCCATTGGCCTGACTGTCTACAAAGTGGCATAGCGGTTTTCCTTCCTACCTAGTGTTCAAATGCTCTGTCTGGCTACCTACTGTCCACATTGTGGGTCTGTCTGGCTACCTACTGTCCACAATTTTGGGTATGTCTACCCGCTCTCCACATGGTCTGTCTGGCTACCTACTGTCCACATGGTCTGTCTGGCTACCTACTGCCCACATGGTCTATCTGGCTACTCGCTGTCCACATGGTCTGTCTGTCTACCTACTGGCCACATTTGCTGTTTTGCTACCTACTGTCCACATTGTCTGCCTGGCTACCTATTGTCCACATTGTCTGTCTGGCTACCTACTGTCCACATTGTCTGTCTGGCTACCTACTGTCCACATTGTCTGTCTGGCTACCTACTGTCTACATTGTTTGTCTAGCTACCCTCTGTCCACATTGTCTGCCTTTCTACCTTCCGTCCTCATGGTCTGCCCTGGCTACCTTCTATTCAGATTGACTGTCTTGCTACCCACTATCCACATTTTCCGTCTGTTTACATAGTAAAAACTTTGTCAGTCTGGATACTTTCTGTCCACATGGTCTGTCTGGCTACCTACTGTTCACATGAACTGTCTGGTTTCCTAGTGTCCACATGGTCTGTCTGGCTTCTTAGTTCCAACTAGGTCAGTCTACCTACTTTCTGTCCACATAGTCTGTCTGGCTACCTTGTGCCCACATGGTCTGTTTTACTGTCCAAATGGTTTTTCTGGCTACCTTGTGCCAACAGGGTCTGTCTAGCAACCTTCTGTCCACATGGTCAGTCTAGCTACCCTCTGTCTACTTTGTCCGTCTTGCTACCTACTGTCCTAAACCTTTGTCTTGTGACCTACTGTCCTAATGGTCTGTCTGTCTACTTACTGTTCTAATGGTATGTCTGGCTACCTAGTGCCCACATGGTGTATCTAGCTACCTACTGCCCTAATTGCCTATCTGGCTACCTAGTGCCCTAATGGTCTGTCTGGCTACCTATAGTCAACATGGTCTGTCTGGCTACCTACTGTCTTAATGGTCTGACTGGCTACCTATCGTCCACATGCTGGATACCTACTGTCCACATAGCTTTATGGCTACCATCAGTCCACATGATCTAGCTACCTTGTAATCAACATGGTTCGTATACACGATCGTTTCGGTCGTTAGATGTTTTGTCAGACGGACCCTCAGTCTTTTATTGATGGTAATATCTTCACCCATTGCCTTGTATTATTGTGTGAATACTTGTTAGAATGTATCATCATATGTCGATAGACTAACATCAACCAGAACAGCAAGTAATGGAATCAGACTTACCATGAAAAATATCCATTAAGCCTGTTTGCTCGTTTCACACGCTATGTGAAAGTACGGGGATCAATATCGTATTAATCACAGCACGTGCCAAATGGGAGGCACGGTTGACATGCCGTGCGTATTGTGGCTAACCGCAAGATTATGAGAAATGCAAAAACGTATTGCCAAGGTTATATAGTAATCTCTCACGGATTTTGAATGTTACAACATCTGTTTTGTTCTTACTTAACTTTAGCCTGCTAAGGGTGACCGCAATATAATTTGCAAACAGCTTGGAGCCAGATTAGATAAGGGTCCAAGCTGTTTGACACTCGGCCAATTGTTTCCCGAAATATTGTGCGATTCTAATGAATTTTAAATCTAAGTAGACGACTGTGTAAGCAGACAACATTTTTTCAGCAGGCCAAGGGTTAAAATTTGCTTACTCTGTAGCTTAAAAGTAATTACTAAGTTGATTTATATATAATCTTGATAGTAGCCTCAGTTTATTATAATAAACATATTTGTAATATAGATACAACATTTATTCAACACATTTTTAACAAATTGCAAACATGCATACATGCACTATTTTGAGTATATTAAATCCCCGCGTTGCCAAACACACTATTGAAAAGTTGAAGTTAACCTTTCACAAAAAGTGTGGGCGTGGTGCTATTTTACCGTCACTTTTTTCAACATTTAATCTTTATATAACATTGCGACACACCCCAAGATGTTGGAAACTGTAAAACAAACATTCTTGCCAACGTGTAGTCAAAATGTTTTAACGTAATTTCTTTCCAACGTTGGGCCACCGTAGCCGAGTGGTTATAGTCGTTGACATGCAATCTCTCAGCCCCTTACCGCTGTGGGTTCGAATCCCGGTCTGGGCACTTCGGTTTTTTCAATTGAGGAAGCCTTCCAGTTGGCTTGCGGTAGGGCGATGGTTCTACCCGGGTGCGCTCTGTGCCTGAAATAGTGTACAGAGGTCCACCGGTGTCTTCCTTCACCTGTAATGAGCTGGACGTCGCAATATGACTGAAATACTGTTAAAGCGACGTTAAATCCCAAACAAAACAAAACAAAAACATCTTCCCAACGTTGAAGGCGGATGTGAAAGTTGTCAGTTAAAAATAAATATTCGTTTTCTGTCATCATTTGTCATACTGTTTGTTTGAATGCAAGATGTCAATTTATTAACACGTACTTTACATTTCATCTCATCAAAGTCGTTCGAAGTTTAAACGAGACAACAAGTTTAATTTGTTGCTGGCCTCATTGTTGTTGCTGTTATATCACTCCACGGAACATAAGTATCCATGACCTGACTAAATCTTATAGGTTAAACACAACAATTGGTCAAATACAACACATGGTCAGTCCTATGACCTATTTAAAAACAATAAAGCATTGTTAGAAAACACTTGAAGTATCCTATTACATAAGAACAAAAATGATTAATAAGTCGTGCATCGATTGATTTACCAATATACATGATGAAAAAAGATTTCACAATTCGTTCCGACTATACGATAGTAACGACGATATGTCACTTTTCCCCTGATATCAAGTTTGATTCTCGTCTTGAGTTGTAGCTTCTTATACCCATGGATACATTAGAACGTCATTTACTGTTACGTATGATATTCACCAAAGAATATTTCGTTCATTCACTACATTCCAGTTGTATGCACCAAAACCTAACTTAGAAATACATGTTTACAGAATTTCATTTATATTTTCCGGCTCATCAGTTTTGAATTCCCTTACTTCATATGTTCAAAACTCAACGTCTGTTTGGCATTTCAAATCTCAGTATTTACATTGAATACACCTACCTTAATTCGACATCAAATGTATCGCATTTGTTATTCCTAAAACATAAAAATATGTATGTATGTGCGTGCGTGTTCTACGATAAGGTAAAAGACCTTAGAAATGTAGTTCCATATATGCAAAAACGTAATATTGAGTTGTTCATATGCAAAACATGTTTGTCCATGTTTTATTATGTTTATTTTTAAGCCCTCGTAGTAGAAATACTTGCATATATGTGCTATGTCAAATGATTGTCTTCTCTAAATAAAGCCTTTGTAATAATAAAAACAACACTTATATAATACGCCTAACATCATAGACTGTTAAATTACAGAAAGGCGAGAAAAGACATTGCAATCTTCCGAAACGTATCCATTCGTTTCTAGAAGTGGTATGACACATCCATAAAAAGCCCAAATGGAAATAAGCTTCTGGTTGGCTGATACATCCTGTTCACGAAACACAGCAATCAATTATGTCTCAAGAAAAATTGTCTTCTTTTCTTTCTTCTGGGTACTGCATAGTTGATTGTCGCCTGCAGAGCGGGCACTAGCAATGAACATCATTAGCCGGTAAATTCTAAAAATGGTCACTGCTTTGCCTAGTTTTCCTAATGCTCATGATTTATTATACCAGCAGAATGTATCGCTCTTGTCCTGCAGTAGGTTTTCATGTGAGTAGAAAACTAATGGTTTGATTAAAGACAACGTAACGTGCTGTTTGGCTCACACGATCAGCCGCTGTGGATTTTTTCTCCAGGGGAGCGGTCGTAGATTTTGCCAGCGGCACGACACTATATATAAAATATTGAGAAGTAAATCTAGTTCAAAGCTTGTGAGACGCGTTAAAGTAGCAGATAATAATTGACAAGATGGAAGGCATTAAGATAATAATACTTTTCATCTACTTTCAAGAGATTTTTCTACAGAGATTGGACAGAAAGCGCTGTCACCGGCAAAGCCCGAGGTGTGATTCATGACGGTTTTAAATCAAGCTGAAGTACATGTTATGATCATTTTTTTTACTTTTGTTTAACGGGAAACACACTCCTTGAATGATTATTTGTTTTCCTTGTCGCTAATTGTATTTGACAATGGCCTGATTTGACTAGTATATCATTTGGACTCGCCTTATTTAGATGCTCGAGTGGGTTATAATCACATTTAAGCTCTCTATTTGTAATGGCATGATCTGGTTCCACTGTACTATGGGTTTAGATGAGTTTAACTTACCTTTATTTGTGCCATTCGTTAGGGAAAAAAAGTGTGTTTGGTAGATTTAAGCAAATATTGAAGTTTAATTTTATAACTTAGGAACAGAACAGAACAGAACAAATAGTTTATTTCTTTTG
>JAULCC010567802.1:0-10555 GCA_032358795.1 Nuttallia obscurata
TTGACTAAAATCATATGACACTCGCCAAGGCTCGTGTCATATGTTTTTAGTCAACTCGTTTCATAAATATGATATTGTATAAACAGTCATGTAAGATCCTCTATATAATGTATGGAAAACAATGTCATTACCTTCTGATGGCATTCTAAAGCTCACAAACGTTATTTTGTGCTTTTGTGTTTAAATATGATATAAACATATCTCTGAATACGCGTACTTTACTAGGTTAAAGTTGATCCAAATTGTGTAATCCATAGATCGATGTGTTTTTTTATTGCTTTTTTTTGTTTTATGTCAGAAATGTCTAAGACATTACACATAATCTTCTGATCGGGAGGTATTTCGGAAGCTCTCGATTCGCGGCGAAATATTAAGAATATGTCTGGTGATTCCACGTGATGTAAATAAATCTTATCCGGCGTAGATCTACACATATTCAATAAATAAAACATGAGTCAACCCTAAAATACATCGTCTCCGTACGTCTTGATTTTGAGTCTGTTATTGCATTTCTCGATTTTATATTAGAGTAGGAAACATCTCTAGGTCAAATACTGCGATAGACACCTCACTCGACTCGCAAAAATACCTTAATATTGTGGACCGTGACCTACTGAATATACTTAAAGCACACTACACTACAAATAATATCATATTATATTAACATCACTGATAAAATCAGACACTTAAATATAATACACACAAAAATGTGACGGGGAGCGGAGTTTTGAACAGCTATATTATTTTTTGTTTGTTTCTAATGTCGATTTATAAAACTTCGATTGTTCGACAGATTCAACACTGCATAAAAACAAATAATTCCAATCATGTTAAATATTTGAAGAAAAAAACCCAACAACAACACAACAACAACAACACGCAAACACGTAATTAAACAACTACAAAAACAGAAAAGAATAGACACTTCCAACATTATGTCATTTTGAGAGGAATGCGTAATTGTAACTCATTGTCCGTTGATGTAGACTACTCTGGAGCATGGACACATTCTCATTCTTAGTTATTAATGACACTGACTGGCTGAAATAAATCTCTAGACTAATTCCAACAAATGATTGTATTTGATGTTGAAAATGAGAATCCTCGGATACAAAGGCCTACATTTCTACAACATACTAAAATTCTTCTTCAAAGGCTTAACTGACTGTGAAAAGTACGATAACACAAAGCTTAATTTAACGTCGCTTTAACAGTATTTCAGTCATATCGCGACTTTCAGCTCATGGAAGACCCCCGGGGATCTCTGTACACTATTTCAGGCACAGAGTGCACCCGGGTAGAACCACCGACCTACCGCAAGCCAGCTGGAAGGCTTCCTCACTTGAAAAATCCGAAGTAATAATTTGGTCAATTACTAAACAATAACTTAACGTGTGTGTTTTCTTGAACTCTCATTCACGATATGATAAATTTAACAAAGAAACAGAAATTAACGAATCACTGTTAGAAAATAAGGTCTACGGCCTCAACTATCCTAGGACATGAACTAGTGTATTACCCCAAAACCCTCGAACCAGATTTAGAAGTATAGATTCTCACCTTTGAAATCGACACAGATGGATTTAGATACCTTATAATTCCTTGTCTAACTGTCAATATGGTTTTCAGATAGCGACTGCCTGCTTATCTTTACTTGTAGAATGAGGACGCGATAGGAATATTTCTCTAAGGGCAGTTTTGAACACGCAAAGATATCAACCTCAATGTAAATGAGATCATTTAGGGAAATGTCCCGTATATGTCAGCATATTTAAGAAGATAACACTATCGCTGATACGCTAAAATGCACCCTGTCGTTGTAAACAATGAAAATATCAAAAAACGAAAGTGCACGTTCTACAGTTAGATCTATTTAACAGAACTAAATTCTAAAATATTGAGATAATAAATTTGCAAAATGAAGCAATTTCTTATATATCATCTTCAATTTGATTGTAAATAATTAATTAATAAAAGTAAAAAAAGGAAAAATAGTCGTTATCTTATTAGAAGACATTTGTGCACTAAGTACCAAAAGATGACCCAAAGATGACATCAATGAGTACCCAGACTTATTGTTGTTGACCTTTTGAAGGCTATACTGTAGTGTAGTAGGGATAACAATATATATATAAAAGATAATAGAAAACTAATCAGTCATTTGATTTATTTGTTGTTACATACCCTTTTGTGAAGACAACACATGTACACTCACTCTGTTGATTTGTTTGTTGATAAATACCGTTTTGTTAAGACAACCAGTGAAAAATAACTCTGTTGATTTGTTCGTTGTTACATACCCTTTTGTTAAGACAACACATGTACAATCAGTCATTTGTTGTTTTTTTTTAATTATTTACCATATAATTATCCCCGTCATTGGTGTAAGAGGGTCGGGGAGCCACCCCTCTTAACACGTTACAAAAGAGTATATAACATGCATACAAATATGAACCAGACAATCTGGCAAGTCATTTTTTTCTACAATATAAGCTATAGATTATTTGCAACTGGGAAATTTTTCATTTTATGAATTATTCTTATTGAGATATACTAACTGCTTTTTCCTTGAATATATTAAGGTGAAGCTGTACATGTTACACTCATTTACATAGCTTAAGAAATATTTCAACAACAAAAAATTGTACAGTAGATAGAATTAAATCAACACAAACCTCTGTGAACATTAATTATATTACACTGACTCCATTTATGCCGAATATCACCTAATCTATAACCTAGTAGAGCTTTGTAGACTCTAATAATAAGAGCACTTTGCTCAGGATCTGCATTGGTAGTCATATGTTTTCTTTATAATCCTTAAATAGTGTTGTTTTTTTACATCTTTTGCATTGAAATATAAAGTCATAGGCCAAAACTGGTAATTAAACACAGAGGTATGAATTACCTGAATTTTGGTGTAACTAACATAATTATATACCTAAAAATTAACTATTTACTTCAAGTATATGTTTAACAGACAAAAAAGTCAATGTGCGAACAAGACTATTTCCTTTGAATTTATTAAGATAGTATAAAAAAAGAATGAAATGAAATTCAAACCAAAACAAAAAACAAACAAACAAAAGAATTAAATTCCAATAAAAAGAGTGTTAGGGGGCGAGGAAGGAAGACTGGTCTGGTACTTGATTCATGTGAAAGCCATAGTATTGTATAACTGTAAAGCCCATATACGCATATATCTGAATATATTCTTAAAGATAAAATTCAGCTCACACAGTATGAGGAAAAATAAAGAATATAGGAATCATACTATTAGCAATAGTTGAAATTACATTTGGGTGAGACTTCTATATATTCCCAACAGGGTTTCAAACTTAGCGCCTTTAAATTTTTTATAGGCAATATATCGTTCTATAGTATAATAGGAAACCAGCTGATTTTCAAATATCTCAAGTTTCTCTATATATTTCTCAAGCCCCTGTTTCTTTAATTTGTTATGATATATAGACTGTTTAGCTAGCAGCAATATGTTATTTATAACTGTATCCACTCTCTGGCTGACAAATAGTATATCAAAAACATTCCATTCATTCAAATTAATGTTGCATTTATCCCTAATGTAGTTTCCTAGTTGGTTCCAAAATTGTTTAACAATTTCACAGTTCACAGTATATATATAAAAGATAAGAGAAAACTATTCAGTCATTTGATTTGTTTGTTGTTACATATGTTGATTTGTTTGTTGCTACAAACCGTTTTGTTAAGAATACCAATGTGCAATATTGATCTGTTTGTTGTTATATACCTTTCTGATAAGACAACACATAAACAATCACTATGTTGATTTGTTTGCTGTTACATACCGTTTTGTGACGGCAACACATGTACAAATACTCTGTTGATTTGTTTATTGTTACATAACTTTTTGTAAAGACAACCAATGTACAATCACTATGCCGATTTGTATGTTGTTAAATTCTCTTTTGTTAAGACAACCATTATTCAATCATTATGTTAATTTGTTGGAAGTTATGTCCCCTTTAGCTAAGACAACAAGTGATCAGTATTCAGTTTGTTTGGTGTTACATTCCCTTATGCTAAGACAACCAATGTACGATCACTCTGTTGATTTGTTTATTGTTACATAACCTTATCGATTTTATGAAGACTTGTTAGAAGTTTAGCATCATTTTTTTGTCTTATGTATATACTGGAACTGTATAGTTAATTTAATTGTCTCTTATAACTCTATGTAGAGTGGCTATGTGAAATACTACTGTGATGTTTACTATGTATGTGTAATACTCGTATGTTGAACATTGATGATACATAAATATACAAATATATATCCTTTTGTTAAGACAACGCATGAACAATCGCAAACATCGTACGTGAGCTGCTTACGTCTAAGAATTTCGTAAACTTACGATTTTAAGTGAAATGGACCCCTGATTTATTGTCTGTCTCACGTGTAGTCGACGACAGGAGTGCTCTTTTTATTGCACAGTGATCAGATAATTCAGAAGGATTGAATATTTAAAATTCACGAATGATTTTAAAATCTGAATAATTTAAAAATAAATAATCGACGGTGCTGAGAACATTTGCCAAATTATATTCGAAGGTAGTTTTCATTGCGATTGTTGGATTCGTTGTGAAATTTTCTTATCGACTGGAAATTCGGCTTGTCCTATTGACAATGCGTTGTCGATCATAAAAAAATCAGCATTTAACTTAGTTATGTGACTAAAGAAGCGTTGCCGCTAACACACCCAACGAGCACGTAAGAAAAGGGTTAATCTAAAAGTGAAATCATAAGTTTTGTTAACAACCGACGGTTATCAATGCCATTCCTATAATCTAAGGATATAAATATTCCAAAGACGAGATCTACTGCTCTTGGTATTTATATTTTTCTCGCTAATATAGCCTTTTGTTGTGTAGTCGAATGAAACGTACCACGATCTTTTCGACCACATTTAACGACCTATTCACCTATTTTAGCATTTGATAAGCGGCCGTTACCGATGAGTTGATTAGGGGATTTACAAAGTGAAAGTTACTGTTTACCATAGGAATCGATCAGGCGAACACTGTTTAAGCGGGTTTGGATGTTGCCAATGTGCGGCATTTCTTCGTCATTACCTAGATATCTATAGCGTAAAATGTCATATTCGTTAGATGTTTTAGAGTTAAAAACGCCATATATCATTATTTTTCCTAGGTGTGTTATATATTTCAATACCCGATTCAATTTGATAAAAAGTCAATGCCTGAATGATCTAAAACAACTCTTTAAATTGTAACAAAACAACTCTTTAAATTGTAACATTTATATAAACAATTACTTTTCTTTTAACTGCAGAATTTTTGTCGCCGGTTTGGTGGTATAAATTTGTATATCAACTCTGTGTTTTTAAATAGTTGTCCAAATAATAATTCATTTATATTTCTATGCAGTTGTTGTTGTTTTTACTCTGCAGCTAAATTAGAATAAATATACGTTGTACAGTTTGATAAAACAATAGTATGGATAGGCAAGAAAACATAAAGTAGAGATAGCATAACAACTAAATGGAAATTAAATTGGAAACAAGAACAATTTCAAATGTTAGGAATTCATTTTCAAACAGATCGTGATAAAATGATCAACTTAAATTATGATGACAAAGAAAAAAGATTAAAAATAAAATAAAACACTGGAATCGAAGAATATTCACACCTATCAGGAAAATTTCTATTATTAAGAGTCTTCAGATTTCAAAAACGAATAATCTCTTTCTTACACTTCCTAATCTACCAGAAAAGATGATAAGAACACTTAACTTTTTTAAAAATTTTATCAGGGGAAAAACACACAAGATAAAAAACAGTGCTGGTGAAGACATTTTCAGGTGGGGGCTTTATCATTGATGCTTTAAAATCAACCTAAGAAGAAGAATGCAGAAAGATAGCGGCTGGTCTGAAAGTATTAAAGAAGAAATAGAAATGAACAAATTGTTAAAATGCGGAAAGCACTATTTTGATATCAACTCACAAACATATGCTAACAAATTCTTAGCAGACACATTCAGGGCTTATGGAAAAGTAATAAATAATCATTATATAAAAAAGATCATTTTTTAAACTATCCTTAGTTTCATTATCATTCTCGAAGTGTGTTTCTTAAGTCCTGGTTTCAGACTGAAATCACTGTATTGGTGACCTCTTTATCAATAGGCGTAACATTTTAGAATTAGAAGAGCTGAAATTATCGAACACTTATTCTTGGAATGGCCTATAAGTCAAGTGCTTATCTAAGATATTTTAGCTACCTGCCCAAATGCTTGTACTTTCGATCATTTTGACCATAACACAATGATTCTTTGGTTATAGAAATATGTCTGATAAATAAAAAATACTTGTTTCATAAAAAAGTATCTTTTTTATTGCAAAACAAAATGTTGCCAGCAATCAACTTTAGGTTCCCGGAGTTGCATTTCTTCCAATATAACATAGTAAAGAGTTTTATAGCAGAAAACAATAAATTGGATGTATTTGATGATACCTGGAAAATGTCATTCCAGTATTGCAATAGATACAATGAATATTTAGGGATGAGTAAATTGGTTTACAAACAACAAGACAAATCTAAGTGTCAGCCAAGGATTGGTATGCTGGTAAAAAACAAATACATTAACACATATTTAGGGATCAGTTAACTGTTTTATAAACAACAAGATAAATTTTATTCCCAGTCAAGTGTTGGTTTGATAAGATCAAACAAATACGTTAACACATGGCCACAACGTATATGTTTTAAATCACTTTAGTTATAAAAAGAATGTCATATATTGTTTTTTCGAACTTGTCAACAGAGGTCTCGTTCATGATAAAATACATAGTTCTTAAGAAAATTGATATTTTTTAAGGTGTGGAAAAGGATGGCTCTCCGACCATCACACATCAATTGGCGGGGAAAATAAACGGAGTCCTCAGTGATACAATCTGAAAAAAAGATTTTAAACAACAGAATCACTTGTACACTGTATGACCATTTATATCATGTTCAAATTCAAAATTCATATTTTACTCAGAATATACCACGCTGTTTTTGGTTTTGATTTTTAGTTTTTGCATGACGTATAGAGAGATATGCCACCATTGTATCTCCTTTTTCTTCTGTTTGGAGATTAGTTGCCGTACAAATGTTCACAATACTAACCATGCACATTCAAAATATAATTAGACTGCTTAGAAAGCTAAGTTTCTGTAAGGAAAACTATATCAAAGTCATTAAAAATATCTAGAAAATCTGCATCTGCCAATTTGTGTGATAATCCGTTTACATTTCATGAAATTCTTCGAAGCTGTTCCTCATGACTCCCCTTTTCAATAGGCACATGTTCACTGGAATCTTGGTTTGACGTCACCGTTGATTTACTCGTAGAGTTTGTCTTCTACAAGTTGCACAGATTTTCCTGCCCTTTCCTCTGTCAGTATAATAACTATTGAATTTTGTGTGCATCGCTTATTTCGTTAGGATATTGAATGCCACAGCCGACGTCTTTCCTTTTCAGTGATTTCCTTGTGTCATATGATTTTGTTATTTGTTTTGCTTGTGATAGTTGAATTTGGCAACGATTGGTCTAAGTTTTCTGGATGAATTTGGTCCTTCACGTGGAACTCAATCAAATGTTATTGGTAATGTGGAGGTTTTCATGGATGAAATCTTTAACAGGGGTTTCACAGTTCTCTTCTCTGTTTTCTTGTATTCCATAAAAAAGAAGATTGTCTCTCATTCCTCTGGATTGTCAGAAACGTTTGAGTTAAGCCATTGCTGGTCAGTCTCATAGGAGTGTGTTTTCTCTTTATCTTTAAGCTTTTTGCATGTATCTTGAAGTGTTTTTATTTCAGTTTTTACTTTTTAAAGTTGGATCTTTGTTCTTCTGTCATGTTATTTCTTAATGAACATGATGAGTCTGTTTCGAATTTCCATTTGGTGCATTTTTGAATCCATATCAATGACTGTCATACTAATACTTTTCATTGTCTTTTCAATGTTTTCGACCTTGGGTTTTGATTGTTTCAGCAGTTTCATGTCTTCCATAATCTCTATAGCCCATGGTGGTTGAGCTGAAGATGAAGTCGCTGCTGTCTGGTAATACTGTGGTGGCTGAATACCAAATGGAAACTGGAAGAATGGTGCTTTAGGCGAGGTCATGCTTTGATTTGGTCTCCTTGTATTTAGAGAAGATGTCATCAACTGAATATCTGGCTTACGATGGCGTTTATGCTGGTGTTTGTTTACAACTGAAATACCACTCACCCCAACCGTAGAGGAACCGATTTGACCAGTCTGTCCATTGTCCACTGATAATGGATATTGTGCTTCCTGGTTTTCTTTCCGTTGTTCGTTCGACAAACGTTGATTTGTATTTTTAGTACTTTTTATTGTCTGTTGTCGACATGTATCTCGTACTATAATCTGTATTATATTCCAAAGTATTTCCACGAAACTACATTCATTTACCCAATCTTTTTAAAAAAATATGAGAGCCAAACATATCCTTAACTCATTACCTGTACAACGTCACACCAAACTTGTAGGTGTTGACTTGGGCAAACATTGTACAATCGCGACTTTGATACCCCGATATGCTTTTTACCTGCAGTTTTATAGGTGCTTGCTAAGGCAAACTATATATAAATGCGCATGTAACATCCCCACATGTTTTTTACCTTCAGTTTTATACGAACTGGTTAAGGTTGACATTAGATTATCGCGGCTGTGATATCCCAATAAGCCTTATATCTTCAGTTTCAGAAAAATGATATGGAAAACATTGAACGAGTATGGCTTAGACGAGATATTAGCCATTAGTTTCCTTCAGTTTTTACAAGATTTTACTACAGGCAAACAATTTGTACTATTGCGATTGAGATATCCAATCCTCTTTGGCAGCAAATTTACAACATCTAATGTTCTTTAAAGCTAATAACGGTCCAATTAGGCTATGACAAATATGTTCAGTTATCTATTATTTTTTATAGACAGGTTTTCGACAAGTTTCGACAAGTTTATTCAATTCACATCCATTAGGCTTTGTAGCCAATAAGGAATAATAGAAAACAGATATGGATGACATGACATAATACAATTATAAGGAAGATAACGTTTTAACCGCAGCCAGCTCACTTTAGGTGTTTTAATTTTGAGTTACAAGATAAACATTAACATTAAATTTTACATGAAGGATTAAAACCAAAATTAAATATTTTCAACATTTATACGGAAAAGATTTGACAAAAAAACTTTTCTTGCCAGACTGTGCTTTTCAAAAACTGTGCATAATGAAAAGATGCTAACATTTATATTACGATTTCAATATACATAAGTATGTATAACAAATGAGTATGTATTGGATTGATATTTGATTCTCGGGCAGGCACCGACTTTTCATGGTCTCTGTTCAGATTCCAAACTATATCTATCTACTTAGCAGTGGTGTGACATACCAACCATCGCCCTCCAAAGGTTAACGGGAATTGAAGATGAGGGTAAGAATAAGAAATATAGTAATTGCGAAGAGATTCTGCACAGAATCCATAAGCAAAAATGTAAAACACACAACCCAGTTCTCTCTCACTCTCTGTCTTTCCAACGAAAGAAGTTAAGGCACAAAATACATGAGACAATACAGTTTCTACATCAATGTACCTTAATGCATACTAATGACACAAAATTTCAGAAAAAAGTATATGAAAATATAGTTATAATCATTATATACAAATACTTGTTCATTTGATAAGACCAAATTATGAACGACATTCAACAACTAATAAATGAAATTTCTATAATAAATAACATGTTTGGAAAGGTCATTCTAGGGTAAAATATTAAAATAAAAACGCTTCAATTGGTCTGCAGTGTAAGCACTTTAATATATGCAACCTTTAAAAGGAAAGCCCGATGTTAGGCTGATTCTTTCAGAATTCTTTAAGAAAAAATACTATTATTATGTTCTGATGTAATTTTCATTCTCGCAGATAAAGGCGTGATCCACGCTACATTTATCGTACTCCTGACTTGGCTTCGGGTAGCCGGTTAGCAAACAGTTGGTGGTTGTTAGATCGTATTTATTACTGTCGTCAATAACAATAATTTTCCCGTCCGTCCATTCGAACGTGTGTACGTGTGAAACTTCTGTTACGCCAACCCAGAAGGACATGCCGTTGTCTGAAATGTAGAGTTAGAAGCATTAGCCATTTGATCAACTCTTTCTGGAAATGACTTAAATAGACTTTGCATGCTGTCCAGTCCCTTAAGTTTTAAATAAAATATTGCTTAAACTAAACTAACCGTTCCAGCGTCAACAGCATTAGACAGTTTTAAAATTGGTTCATTTTGACGTTTTAATACTGCTGCCTAGATATAGTATATGTACTCTTATAGTATCTTACAGCTGGCTCGCGGTAGGTCGGTGGTTCTACCCGGGTGCACTCTGTGCCTGAAATATTGTACAGAAGTCCCTCGGGGTCCTCCTCCACCTGTAATGAGCTGGACGTCGCGATATGACTGAAATACTGTTAAAGCGACGTTAAATTCCAA
>JAULCC010568246.1:0-10553 GCA_032358795.1 Nuttallia obscurata
TTGCTTTGAAACTTACAATACTTGTTTACTATCATTACCTCCATCAACAGACAAGAGTACATCACTCTGTCATGGGTTTTGTAAGAATTATGGCCCTTTTTCAATTAAGAATTTGAATAAGTTTTTTGTACCGGTACACTTTTTTCAGAACCATAAGAGATATTGCTTGCAGTTGCTGTTCACCATCATTACCTCCAACAACAGACAAGAGTACAAAACAAGAAAAGAAAAAAAAAAGAAAAGAGTACAAAAGAGTCAAGTTTTGTTTATGAATTATTGCCCTTTGTTGCATTAGATTATGCATTGGATCTGGGTAAAAATCGGTTATTGATCCCCCCCAAAGTCGAGCGCACTGTCTTTCCGACTGCTCTTGTTTTTATACTTGCAATTTGTTACATCTAAAGCCTCTCAATCCTTCCATTAAATACTGTTTTAAATGAAACAATACTTTGTTTCGGAGATGCTGGTTATAGCACTCTGAGTGGATTAAAAACCAAACAACACAAGGTCTCTTAATGACTTACTAGGTCAATCATCCTAGTTGCTATGGCAACAAAAAGAGAGAAAAAAAAACAAAAAAACATTTAAATTGTACTGTATTTGACTTTAAATGAAAGCATCTGTCAGAATCTTTATTACATGCAAATTATACGGAGGCAATGTTGTACAAATTATAAGGCATGTTGAACTGTCTAGATTGGTGGTTGCCATAGAAATGCTAGCCAGAATTCTCACCAAATTCAGTTAAATGTTAATTGTATTCTTTTGGTGTCCATTTTTCTTTAGTTATGATAGTATATAAACATTGCAGTTTTGTGATACAATATTTAGATTTACTTTATTTCCTACAGAATTGGTATATAAGTGGAAAAAAGTTTCCCTACGGCCATCTTGCTGCTACCTTGTGTCTACTTTGGCCTTGTAGGCACGCCTTATAAGGTGACCTTGTGTCATCACTTCAAGGGCAGCCACTAACAAGGCTGCAGGTTTTATGCTCCATACATGCAAAATATTGTGTGGTTATATCCTTACATATGTGACTGCTAGAGTATATGACTGTGGAAAAGTTGTGGTGCCCCTATAAATGCTTTTGGAGGTAGATGTTTAGGACACAACAGCCACCACAGCAAATGTGACTGGAGGCATAACCATGAGTGTACCAAGTGTAGGGGTGCTGTTAAACCATAACTCCATTGAACTCAGTAATACTGGAAATGACATTCTGAGTTATTTGTTTATCTGCTACAGTGCTCATTAAATCATTACCTACATATGGCATTGTTTGTATCTCGCTCGCACCTACGTTGCCATGCTGTAAAACCCAACTCACATTGTGATATATGTAGGAATGATTATTTCATTTAGAGATTTGTTTATCTGCTATCAAATTACCCACATCTCTCTCTCCCCTGATCAGTCCAAGAAAGCATACTTGCTGATGATGCAGATCAATTTCTGCCGATCAGTGTCAGACAGATGCTTCCCAGCAGTGATAGCATTGTCATTTAACAGTTTAATTCCTGAGGTAATTGACAATTAACCATTGTCTATCGATGGCTAGGTGATTGGTTCTGCCAGAGTCAAAGTGATATTGGTGATATAAGTGTGAAAATATTCTGCTTTGTGGAACAATCAGTATACATTGGAAATTGGAAGTGTCACAGAAATATCTGCTTGTGGAATAAAGTTGAAAAAAGTTTTCCTGCAAGAGTGAAAGAGTGTGAAATTAGTATCAGGGTGTAAAGCATTTTGTTTATGTAACTTAAAGATATATAAGTATGATATATTATGTGCTTATGGATTACCTGAAAACAAAGGCTTATTTAATCCCTAGAATGACTGCTTCTGATATTCAGAAATTTTTATTATATTTTTTTAGAGAGAAAAAACATCATGTGTTTAGAAATTCTTTATTCTAGCTATGAAAGAAATATTTAAAGATTCTAGAAATTCCTATTAGTTCTTTTATAGGAAAATTTTTGAATGTATAAAATTTGCAAGTTTTCAAAATGTATGTTGCTGTGTATTTAATAAAATTACTATATGGCAATGAGCTCACATTTAATAATGCAATACATTTTATAATCTGTAACAGATATGTCTTGTTCAATTTTTCAGATCGTAAAAAAATCAGTGTTTATTAAAAACTTAAGCTAATGGATTGAAAAAAGTTTGATGTTGTAAAAAACTAATTTATTAAGTGACTTGAATTTGTTTATAAAATCTCCAACAATTAAAACCAAAAATTGTGGTATAAGATAATATATTTAGTTTATTCTCAATTAAAGCTTTGAAAAGTGCTTCTATATCGCAATATAGGTTCAATTTGATTTAATCCTCAATTTAATTCTCTCAAACTTCTGAAATTACTTATAGGAATATAGTTATTTTATGTTGAAATTAAGATTGAATTCTTTTAAGTACTGAAAAAACTTATTACACCATTAGAACTATATTCAATCTGATATGAAAAGTTCTGAAATTGCTTATTGCAACACTATGAGGTTTGATTCAATTAAATTTAAAGTTCTGAAAAAAAGCTTATTATAGGTATAATTAAATTCACCTCAAAATGCTTAAAAGTGTTAGTTGTAATTGATAGAGTCAGAATCATTAAAGTAGCTATATATCTATACACTGTAATTTTATACTGGGATATAACTGTACATGCTCACTGTAACATAAATTGATTTTTGTTGTTTGGAACAAAGTACAACAATATCAAACTGTTTGCTGAAAGCCCGTTAATAGCTTAGTCAGTATAGGTTATTTACACTAGATTCAAACCAATAATCATCCGCAATGGTATGTTAATAGTCTACCAACCCAGTTACCTCAAAGATAGCAAAATATACTCTGAATGGAATATCTGCAGTTTTAATAATCATATGCACTTTTATGGGATAAATACTAAAATAGTGCTCTTGATATGATTATCATGTACCAATTAGAATACTTTAGAAACATCACTCTTTATTTTGAATTGTTGTTGAAAATATTTATTAAAGGATAATTGCATCTTAATTAAGTGCTGAAAATGCCCTCTTTGTCATATCTAAATCTAAATTTATTGGTCAATTTAGTTTATAATTTAATGCAGCTTACATATCTTACAAAAGTGCTGACAAAGACTTTGTTATCAAAATGCATGTTAAACAGGGGCCTGCATGGCTGATGGTTATAGTCGTCAACTTGCAATCTCTCAGCCCCTCACCGATGTGGGTTGGAATCCCAGTCTGGGCACCTCGGATTTTTCAAGTGAGGAAGTCTTCCAGCTGGCATGTGGTAGGTCTGTGGTTCAACCTATGTGCACTCTGTGCCTGAAATAGTGCACAGAGGTCCCTCGGGGTCTTCCTCCACCTGTAATGAGCTGGGAGTCGCGGTATAACTAAAATACTGTTAAAGCGACATTAAATTCCGCATAAAACAAACAAACAAAAGCATGTAAAAAAAACAAAAATCCTTACTGCAATGGGTTCAAATGGTGTCAGTTTTATTTTTGTGATGAAATAACTTCCAGGCAAGCAGAATTCACAGAATTATTCACATAAACAACATTTTTAAACATGTGATTGTTTCATTGGAAATCACTATTTTATTTCAACCATGCAATTACTGCTTATATCACAATTTTGAATAATAGATCTGCAAGGAAGACTTTAGTTATATAAACCAAATTATATTAAAAAAAAAATATTTCTTGCAGCAAGATTGCTTTTATAAAATTTCTTACTTTTCTTACATTACACCAATCTGGTTTCTCCTATTACAGGTTCATTAGGGTGTGACTTAAAAGGTCTTGACAGAAATGGGAAAATGCTTTTAAATTGGTTTAGTTGATATACTATCTATACCTCTCATTGTATAAGCAATTGTGGTGGCGGTTTGGGAGAGGGAGGCTTTGACCTGTAGCCATAAAATGTTAACAGCTTATTAACTAATTATTCACCTGCAATATTTTCAACCTTTTATACACATTATCTGTTGAACTGTCTTAAGTCAATGTGTTATGTGTTATCACAGAATTCGAGGGCCATCATTGCGGCAATCATTTAGCTCCCACATGGGTAGACCCATTTTATTGAAACTTGACATGGTCCAGCATGAGAAACATAACTCTTTTCTTTACTAATTACAGTTGTTCCCCTTTATCACTTTTTTGTGTCCAGAGCATAACTTGAAATGCAATTAATGGAATTCAATACAACTGAATGGAATGGTCAAGCACAAAAAAAGGAATTGCAGTGTATAAGAGCTGTAACTCTATCTTGACTAATGTCAAAGTAATTGCCCTTTGTTCCTTTTTCTTTTCTAGCATAACTTGAAAACTTAGGAATGGAATTCAAATTCAATACAATTTCATACAATATGGTCAAATATATCAAGGAAGTTTAATGTACAAGAACAATAACTCTATCTTGACTTATGTCAAAGTAATTACCCTTTGTTCCTTTTTCTTTTCTAGCATAACTTGAAAACTTAGGAATGGAATTCAAATTCAATACAATTTCATACAATATGGTCAAATATATCAAGGAAGTTTAATGTACAAGAACAAAAACTCTATCTTGACAAATTACAGAGTAGCTGCCCTTTGTTGCTTTTCATTGTCAGGGGCATTTTTTTAAATTTCTGATTAACAGAGTTCAATATCAATTCATACAAAGATCAAGCACAGTAAGAGGAAGTTCATTTTACAAGAACATTATTGAAGTCTACTGTTCATAGAGTTATTGCTCTTTGTAACTTTCTTTTAGGAATATAACTTGAAAACTTATGAATGCCACCTTCATTCAAATGGTGAAAGGGTGGGGTATCAATCAACCAATTATAGTTCTTGTTACATATAGTTTACTAGGTTTTATATATTATTATCTATGTGTGTTCATAAACATTAACCCATAAGCATCAAAAGATGTTTGCTTTGTAATAAACTTGGGGTTTTAAATATTAAGCTGCTTCCTTTGAATAAAATTTCCTCTCCAGTAATTCAACTTCCTTTAATGCAAGTCAGCATAGTGTCTTGAAATTTAAATCTGATGTAAAACCACTTTTAAACTGATCTAGTAATTTATTGAGGAAGCACTACTAGCACTTAGCTTAAAGAATACACCTAAAATTAGATGAGTTTATTTGGGGATATAATCAATGGTTTGGGAAACATTTAGGCTGTAATGCTCAATGTTTTACATAAAGTGCTTATAATTTCATCATTACTTTTTCCCTATTTCATGTCCTAAAAACTTCATGGAAATATTTAAAAGTGCAACTTAAAAGCTGTAAAGGTGTATACGTTTTTGTCCTATTTACTTTAGTGAAATATATGAAGAGCAAATTCCATCAGTAGATGACATTTCAAGGCAGTTGAGACATTCTGAGTTGTAACTGGTCTGTTCTGCATCGCTTGCCATTTGAAAAGCTTGAACATATTATACTGACATATGGTGGAAAGTGGACTGATCTGTAATGGAAGAATCTGAAATTACAACTTATTGTTTCATGGGTTTACCTATTAATGCTGTAGAGTAAAAGTGACACATGTATCGCCCCTTTTTTACCTCACCCATTGAAAGCCATAAGTATTAATTATAGGTATAGCTGAGACTGTATCTCAATTGTGAACTTGTTCTTAAAATTTGTTTCATTGAATTAAGGGGCCTTGCACTTTTGCTCAGTCATTTACTTGAAATTACACAGCTCTAGATCTAAATATAACAGCAGTTGGGTTGTGGTCTCGAATCGTGAGTTAGGCCATACAATACTTCATGTGAGGAATTTTGTTACCATCCAGCTTGCTTGTGGTCATTGTTGCAGCTCCTCTTTTGGTCATTGTTGCAGTTCTACTCAGTGTGCATCTTGTGATCAAAGTTGCCATTCTACTCTGAGGGTACCTCTTGTGGTTAAAGTTGTCATACTACTCAGTGCATGACTTGTGGTCAATGTTGCGGTTCTACCTAGGGACACCTCTTGTGATCAGTGTTGTAGTTATACCCAGGTATGCCTCTTGTTGTCAAAGTTGCCGCTCTCCTCAGGGCGCCCCTTGTGGTCAAAGTTTTCCATCAAATCAGGGACGCCTTTGGTCTTCCTCCATTTACAAACAGCTGGAAAAGTAACCTTGGTTTAACCCAAAACAAATAAAATTTTTGCGTCTTGAAAATTCTCAGAATATGTAAAATACGTAGAGTGTCATGATCCATCCATATAGGAAATTTGGAAGAGTTGGCAGAGTATGTCAGTGTTAACATTATTTCTCTTATTGATTCTCATACAGAGATAGTTTAAGGGTTTCTAAATTTCAGCTGGTATTGTTTTAGATAGACTTACTGTTCCATGAAGGTTAGGCACAAAGTAAAGTAAATTCTATTTGTAAATTCTACTTGTCCTTTGTGTTGTACAGCCTCATAAATGTCTACAAATTAAATTTCAGTATCTGGAAAGTGTTTATTGAAAGCTCTTATTTAAGATGTAGATTTTGTTGACTGGGAAAAAAGGTTTTCCAGTGACATTTGGATATCTTCTGTTATTTTAGAACTTAGACAAATGCTAACACAACATTTTATCAAATCTGACACATTGCCTCCAAATCTCATAGATAAAAAAATTTGACTATGTTTCTAAATGGAAACAGTTGGAGTGAAATTTGACAAGCAAGCTGTTTTAACTTTTTGCTTATGTTTTAAAAATTCCCTTAACCTTTAATTAACTGAATATTCATCACTGACTTTTCGATTCAGGAATTATTATTCATTAAAGCAGGAGTTAGTAAATTTTAAGATATATTTTTCAATGTCTTAGTTTTGTATATGTGCTCTAAGCATGGTAATGAATGCATTGTTGACATGAGGCTGTAATTACTTTTTACAAATCCTTGCAATTTATATTTTCTTTTTTTTGCACTGGAAATAACTGGTAGAAATATCTTAATTGTTCAATAAGATTCAAGTAAAGATAAAAGTAAGAAATATTAAGATCAACTTAAAAATAAGGGAAAAATTATACCAAAGTTTGTTCAAATGTAATCACAGTTATATAATCAAGTTGTAGGTCATCAGGTTGATATAAACAGAGCATTTGAAATAGCTTAACACTATTTTGATCTAAATATAGTAAAAATAACATCATGCCACACTTGATAACCAATGTAGATCTAAATATAGCATAAATTACATCATGCCACACTTGACAGTCCATTAAGATCTACAAATATACTTCAAATTACATCATGCCACACTTGAATATAGTACCAATAACATCATCTCACACTTGACAACCCATGTAGATCTAAATATAGTACAAATTACATCATGCCACACTTGACAGTCCATTTAGATCTAAATATAGTACAACTAACATCATGCCACATATAACTACATGCTTCATTTGGCATCACATGTAGATATCAATATAGTGCCAATGAAATCATGCCACACTGGCAACCAATGTATATATGAATATAGTACAAATTAAATCTGTCACACTTGACAATCAAAGAAATCTAAATATAGTTCAAATAACACCATGTCACACTTGACAACCCATGTAGACCTAAATATAGTACTAATTACATCATGCTACACTATACAGTTCATTTAGATCTAAATATACTACAAATTACATAAAGCCACACTTGACCGTCCATTTAGACCTAAATATAGTACTAATTACATCATGCTACACTTGATAGTCGATTTAGACCTAAATATTGTACAAATTTCATAATGCCACACTTGACAGTCCATGATCTCAAGCCTGAAATCTTGAAGCCTGACTCAATTTGGGCTGATCTCTTGACTCTGTTTTCATCAAAGATGAGGTGGTAGTAATTTTAAGTCTGTTTGACATAGATTTTTGTTGATGCCCCACAAAAACAGGAAAGGATGACTTTACATTAGACACATAAAACAAATGAACAACAGAATTTTTCAACTTAAACAGGATGACAATCTGTCAATTGGTAGAACTGTTTTCTGTTCTCCATTTTCTTATGGCAATTTCTGCAACTGAACCCTTCATTTGGTAATTGACTGATCCAATATTAGGCAAAGAAAATGGTCTACTTCAGAAATTAGCATGATTATGATGTAGGAAAAAAAAATTCTGTTGTAAGATAGACAGCCGACAATACCTGGAGCTATTAGGGAGGGACAAGATGTTATTATCATCTTGGAAAACATGATTACCGCTGTCCTTACATGGTACAATTTAGCTGGAATGATTCAATTAAGTGGCTGTCTATCCAAACTGTGCCCTCCAGCTGAAACAGAAGCCTTGTAAGGCATGCTCTTGTCATGAGGACCTAAATTTGTTTGATTTGATTAGTTACAGTCTTGCTGAGAGATACTTGAGTTGTATCTGCAGTCTCTTATTTTTGTCATTGACTACTCCCAAAAGGATTGATACATCAACAAAGGAGCACCTTTTCTATTCATTGGTCACTCAAAGATTATGATCACATGTGTACAGCACTGGTTTTCCATAATACTCAGTCATGTAAAGTTGTGTGTGTAAGTTTATTTGTTTATTTGTTGTGTTAGCTCTTATAGGACTCAATTAAATCAAGGCTGTGAGTTGTATCAGCTAACTTAATTGTGTCTTATGAGATTCCGAACCAAAATGCATAGGGGCCTCAATGGCTCAGTGGTTGAAGTCATTGACTTATAATCACTTAACTGGCCCCACTATGGGGCTGTGACCCAGTATGGGACTGATGGTTCGAATCCTAGCTACGTTTCATATAAAGAATCATTATCCAATTTGCTTGCAGTCAAGGTCAGAGTATTTCTACACAGGGACCTAATGGGGGTCTTCCTCCACCATGCTGGAATATTTGCAATATATGACCTGGATTGTCCTTGCCCTGTGACTTAAAAGCCAGATTTGCCCCATGTGGGCATGGGGCGTGCTAACGCAGCACAAGAATTTGGACCACTGCTTAACCCTGGCATGATCGTAAGAGGCAACTAACAGGTTTTGAATATGAATCTGGAGTTTCTCCATCTCTGATTCTCCAGTAGGTGTTAAGTTGTTGGATCCATACCCCATATTTTTATCTCGATGTAAATGAGAGTATCTACAATCAGCGTTTGTCGTTGACATATTGCCATAACTGTAAACGGGATTTAAAACGTTTAAGAAAATGATTCTAATTTAAGTCACCTATATGTTGGAAGCTGATCATATGTATTTAAAAGGGATTTCCCTAAAAATTTTGATAGATCTTAATAATTTTTCTCACAATAGTAACGGGAAGTTTCATAAAATTTCTACATGAGTTTATGTTTTACCTTCAACGGATTTACATACTTTTGACACCCTATAAAAGCACAAATTAAATGAGTCCCATTTCGAAAGTTTATCAATACTTAATTGCAAGAAGTAGAAATATCACATGCATTCTTTAGTTTACATGGACCAGGATTTGCTCCAGAGTTTTAAGAACAAACATTTGTGACATGGTTGGCAATATTCTATGCCACTAAGACATTGTAACTCCTCAGCTGGATCCCTTGCTTGGCCTTTGAATTAGCATTATGAGGGTAGTTCTGCTAGGACTGGATCCCTTGCTTGGCCTTTGAATTAGCATTATGAGGGTAGTTCTGCTAGGACTGAATCCCTTGCTTGGCCTTTGAATTAGCATTATGAGGGAAGTTCTGCTAGGACTGAATCCCTTGCTTGGCCTTTGAATTAGCATTATGAAGGTAGTTCTGCTAGGACTGCTTCATCTGATGTCAGTATATAAAAGTACTGGGTGGGGTATCCATGAGATGGTTCTGCCTCATGGCGCTTTCAGTAAGGCAACATTATAATTTGTCTAATGCATTCAAAGTTGTTGATATGTAGCTAACCTTAAAAAAATAAAAAAAACCTGTGTAATTCTTTTCTTGAAGTTTTGTCTACTGCGGTACTTTGAATTTTCAATCTTTCTCATTGAGATTTTGTATTGAAATGTAATTGGAGCCAAAAGGAATCCCTGTAATCTAGTTGTGTTTTTAATCTGTTTCAGCTGGTGTTTAATGGAACTTAGTATACCATATTTGTATTATGCATTGCACCAAAATTTCAGCTCACAAAGATATAAGTTGAAGTTTTGTCTTCCATTAGCCTAGGTTGGCAGAATGTGATGTAAATGAAATAAACAAGTAAATCAAGTTTTTTAGAATTGACCCTTGTTATAGATTTTTGTCTAAATTGTGTTACTTCTTTCGTCAAGAGATTTTGTATTGAAAGGCAAATTAAGCCAATTGAATAGTCTGTAATCTATTTGTAATCTGTAATGGCTTATATAGGAGGATGCAATCATTCTATGACCTGCTGATTTAATTCTCTATCAGTTACTATTAGTTCAAAAACTGATCGATTGTTTTTTTTATCACCGAATTGATTTTTTCTTACAGCGAGTTTCAATTGAATGATTTAGCCAAGGGTTATAAACATTGCAAATTTTGTTGCTCACACAAAAAAATCTTAGCCACTAAATGTTCTGAGAATTAATTTAGAAGCATGGTTGTTTAGTCTTTTCAGTTTACTTTAAATTTACAAGTTGGTTTATTTAC
>JAULCC010568468.1:0-10552 GCA_032358795.1 Nuttallia obscurata
GTGAAATTGTACAATGCTGTTGGTTTAAACTATGTATATCACAACATTTGCCTTTTCAATGATTAACTGTGAACAATAATGTAGGTTGATAGCACAAAATCAGCCTTTTACATGAAAAAAAAGTTATCAAAAAAAAAAAAAGTTATCGCCAACCGACCCTATTTTTTTTGGGCATGTTAGTGGAAACAAACAACTTTTTTTTTACGCCTGACGTCACTTTATTTAAGAATGTTTAGAATAATATTACATAAGAGAAATTTTAAGAATGGTAATAATTATTATAGACACATATTGGTTGTATATTTGTTCCCACTCGTTTGAATACAAAATCTATTACTAAAAGTAGGAACAGATAAGTGATTATCAAATAAAACCTGGCAAAAGAAGTATGAAAGTATTATCAAGATTTGGGTGATCTATCCAATTAGAATCTAGTTAAAGTTTCAATGTAGTGCTTAGTTTGATTAAAATCAGTATAAACACGAACAAGATTTTATTTGCATGCTTTGTAAATATAAGTAAAAGAATTAAGTATTTAAGTAATTAAGCCAGGATTATGATTTTAGTTCACCTGAACCAGAGGCTCATGGTGAGCTATTGTGATGGGCCTTTGTCTGTTACGTCCGTCAATCAATATTTGCTTCAAAAGACATCTTCTACTAAAAGACATGGCCAATTTTAATAAAACTTTACAATATTATTCCTTGGGTGGTTCTCTTTCAAAGTTGTGGAAAAAATTGAATTCCATGCAGAAATCTGGTTGCCATGGCAACAGAAAGAAAAAACTTTAAAAAATTTCTCCTCCAAAACTAGTGGCCAGATTTGAAAATATTTTTTCATAATGTTCAAAGAATAATGATAGTCAAAAAACATAGCCACCAGGGGCAGAGCCAGTTTTTAGCTCACCTGAGCCAGAGGCTCATAATGAACTATTGGGACCAGCCTTAAAAGAATTTGTCAGTCGTCCATCTGTCGTCCGTCAGTCCATCAACATTTGTTTCAAATGACATCTCCTCCTAAACAGCTTGGCCAATTTCAATAAAACTTTACTTAAACTTTCTTAGGTGGTCCTCTTTCAAAGTTGTGGAAAGGTTTGAATTCCCTGCAGAACTCTGGTTGACATGACAACAGAAAGGGAAGGCTTTAAAGATCTTCTCCTCCAAAACTAGTGGTCAGATTTGAAAATAATTTGGCATAAGTGTTCCTTGGGTGACCCTCTACAAAGATTGTTCAAATTATGTTGATTAAAAAAAACATGGCTGCCAGGGGGCGGAGTAAGTTTTCCTCATATGTAAATAGTAAAAACTTAAAAAATCTTCTTCTCCAAACTTAGAGGCCTGATTTGAATATAATTTGGCATAAATATTCCTTAGGTGAACCTCTACAAATATTTTTAAAATTATTTTGATCAGTAAAAAAACATGGCTGCCAGGGGGTTGGAGTCAGTTTTCCTTCTATGTATATAGTAAAAACTTGATTGATCTTCTTGTCCAAAACTTGTGGCCAGATTTAAAAAAAAATATACATGTCTTATGTGTTCCTTGGGTGACCTTCTACAATGATTGTTCAAATTATTTTGATCAAAAAACAAAAAAGGCCTCGAGGAGGTGAAATGATTTTTTCTACATGTATATAGTGAAAACTTAAATATTCTTCTCCTCCAAAACCAGGTGCCAGATTTGAAAATGATCTGACATAAGTGTACCTTGGATGACATCATTAATCTATTCCTCTGAAACCATAAAGGCTATAGCTATGATATTAGCTCTTATATATTTATATGGGGAACTTTTTCTCTATTAAAATGGCTGCCATTTTCAGGTGAATGCCTCCAGAGCCATCATGGCCGGCTTGTTTAAAGTTTTCATAAAATTCACTGAAGACAAGAAATTTGTTATAAAATTCATTGAAGACCAGAAATCTTTTATAAAAATCATTAAAGATACAAAATCCTTTACAACATTCATTGAAGAAAAACAATTCCTTTATAATAATTCATTGAAGATAAGAAGTTCTTTATAAAATTCATTGAAGATAAAAAAGTCCTTTATAAAATTCTGTGAAGATAAGAAGTTCTTTTTAAAAACCAGTGAAGATAAGAAGACCTTTATAAAATCCATTGAAGAGAAGAAGCCCTATATAAAATCCGTTGAAGATAAGAAGCCCTTTATAAAATTCATTGAAGATAAGAAGCCCTATATAAAATTCACTGAAGATAAGAAATCCTCTATTAAATATTGAAAGAAACATGCTAAATTGTTGCTTGTTCATATGAACTGCATTATAATGCATGATATAACATAGTACAAATTCATATCAACGATTCTGCTGGTCAACATAAGTTTTACAATAATTACCAGCAAATATAATATAGCCATTGATAGATTTTACCTCAAGATGTTGCTCTATTAAATCGGAAAGACATATCTTTATTTTGCTCATAATATGTTCAGCAGTACATTTTTGCCCTTATGTATGTGCCCAGGGCATTAATCTGGTAAAACAGATTCTGCATTTTACTAGGAAATGTCAGTGCTATAACCTGCAGTAAATAACAAGAGCTCCAATACTTTTTCTTAAGTTGACTCTTCCATTTTAAGATTTGGATTGGTTCATTTTGAATTACAAAAGGTTTATTGCTGAAATTTGTTTTGAGATCAGCTGACATTACAGATTACTTGATTTGATCATTGTGTACACAGTTCACTTTTTCATAATCTTGATCACAGAATACTAGATGATTTAGAATTCTAGATGGAAGCTGTTGTTATTTAAAGCAATAGATTTAGGGAGACTGGTGAATGTTATATATTGAGATTTCAGGATGATAAGAAAGAAATTTTAAATTGCATTCTGATGAATGAGGTAGTTTAAATGTATCTTTAGCGATAAGATAAATTTTACGAAAGTCAATTTCAAACTTGTTTTGGTCTAAACCTGTGTAAATACAGTCTGTATATCTACTGGGAAAGTAATTGAGACAGACTGAACAATGGCAGTAACCAATATTTGTGATGCAGTTGCTGTATTTAGTTTAAATCTTTTGTTTTAGATTCATTCATTTGTAAGAAAAGTAGTAAACAGTCAGATATGTTTGTCGTTCAATGTTTCCATTACATTCATGGTTTATGTTCACCAGCAGACTTTTTGTTATTATTTATTTTTATGCCAATTTATGACAAATTATGAAACTTTTTAAACAGATTTTTCAAAGAAAAATTTTGGTTATTAGATTGGGTTTGTTGGTGGGCGTTCGGGCAGTGTCAATTTTTGGTTTCCGGATGATAACTTCAGTTCCAGATGGAATATTTTCATAAAACTTGGTCAGAATGTTTATATTAATAATATCTGGCATTGGATTGAAACTGTGTCATTTGGGATGAAAAAGTTGGTCACTAGGTCAAATCTTAGAAAAAGAATTTCCAACTTGGTTTCCGGATAATAACTTCAGTTCCAGATGGAATATTCTCCTGAAACTTGGTCAGAATGTTTATATCATGATAATATCTCGGATGGGATTGAAACTGGGTCATGTTGGATGAAAAAGTAGGTCACTAGGTCAATTCTTAGCAATTTATTTACAACTTTGTTTTTGGATGATAACTTAAGTTTCAGATGGAATATTTTCATGAAACTTAGTCAGAATGTTTATTATGATGATATATTGCATGGGATTGAAACTGGGTCGTGTAGGTCACTAGGTCGATTCGTAGAAAATGTTTCTAAACTCTTTTGATGTCACATTTTCAGCCTGATTTTGATGCAGGTTTGTAAATTGTTTGTTATGATAATACCTTGCATAAAATTGAAACTTGGTCATGTTTGATAAAAAAGTAGGTCATTTGGTTAAATCTTAGAAAAAATTTCTAAACACTATAGATGTTATTTTTTCAGCCTATTTTTTTATGAAGATTTGTCATATTGTTTGTTATGATAATATCTTCCATGAAATTGAAACTGGGTCAAGTTAGATAAGAAAGTAGGTCATTAAGTTAAAGCTTAGAAAATATTTCTTAACACTATAGATGTCACAATTTCAGCCTATTTTTGATGAAGATTTGTCAAGTTGTTTGTAATGATAATATCTTCCATGAAATTGAAACTGGGTCAAGTTGGATAAGAAAGTAGGTCATTAGGTTAAAACTTAGAAAATATTTCTTAACACTATAGAAGTCACATTTAAACCTGTTTTTGATGCAGATTTGTCAAATTGTTTGTTATGATAATATCTTTCATGAAATTGAAACTGGGTCATGTTGAATAAAACATAGGTCACTAGATCAAATCTTAGAAAATTATTTTCAACTTGGTTTCTATATGATAACTTAAGATCAAGATGGAATATTTTCATGAAACTAAGTCAGAATGTTTATTTTGATTATATCTCACATGTGATTGAAACTGGGTCCTGTTGGAGGAAAAAGTAGGTAACTTGGTCAGATCTTTGATAAATTGCCTAAACACTGTAGAGGTCACATTTTAACCTTATTTTGATAGTTTACATTTATTAAGTTGTTATGGAGTTATGGTACACAAAAATCAACTTTATCAAAAGTTTTATGCCTGCATGCTGTCTTGAGTGTTATCTAGTATCTGTTTATCATTTGCTATTAATTATATAATCACACAACTCCCAACTAACTTACATTTAGATTTTAACTTTTCCTTTTACTATTCCTACCAGTATATTCAGAGAATTTGTTATTTACAATCTTAAGTATTGAAAAATTTGGTTTTCATGGTTGGCGCATTATATGAGTCTTTCTCATGCTTACTGTTGTATGCATTTTATTAGTGGATATTTATCATATGGTAGAAATTTATCATGGTGGATGTTAATATCATTGGATAAATTTCAATCAGTGATTCAAGTCATAGATTTCTGAATAGAGCTGTGAAGGAGACCATGCTTTGAAAAAAACTTTTAAAAGTTTTATTTGTTTGACCTAGAATTGTAACTTAGTTCTAATGTTGTTGCCCTGACTTCAAAGAAAGCTTCTGTCTGTACTATTATATAGGTCTTATACAAGTATAATAATTTTTCATAGTATCTCTGCCAGAGCAAAGATGAAGCCTTCCATTCTACTCTCTCAGTGCCAGTTTGGTAATTAAATACCATCTATATGATATTTTATTATATCTAACATTTTCTTCAAATTTTTTAAACAAAAAATGCAAACTTGATTGAAAAAAAATAAATTGAACTGACCATTAATCAAATACTCATCAATGTGATCATTATATGTATCTAGAGGCTTGGTGTGAGAGTTAGTAATTTCTATTTTTGCCAGTGGCAATAAAGCAGTGCATTTGTCTCAATAACAAGAGAGAAAATGATTGGTCGATGTAGCTGCAAGCAATGAGGGCCAGAAATAAGAGTAGACCAAATGAATTCCTTATTTATTAATACTGGCTAGGGGTAAGACAGAAATATTAGTAGGTCGAGTTGATCCAGTTTGTTATATTTTCATTTGCTTGCTTTAAAGTCAAATATAACAATGTTCTATTAATGTTTATCCAGAGTAAATATAGACGGATGGATAACTTTTGGCTAATACCATATATGGCATTATATTCTATATAAACTGATTATCACACTGATTATCAAAGTTAGGTCTTCCTCTACACAGTTTGACACTTTTGTTTCAATATGTTTAAGCAACCCTATTAAAGATCAATAGACCAGTCAATGGCAAGAGTTGGAAGAGTTTATTAGAAATAAAACGATAGTTGGGGAAAATGTTATTGATGGAATATGTAGCTTTAAGAAAAACATACCAGCAGACTAATTTGGTAGTTTGTAAGAAAAAAATATTTTATATATTTAGACAATGACGATGATGATTACAATGACAAACATTTTCTGTCAAGTGCCAAATCCGGGTTTCAGAAGAAGTCTATTATATAATCACAAGTAAAGAGTCTGCATAAAGGCTGCCAGAGTAATTTCAGTAATTGACAAGTTTTATAACAGGCAAATTCCAGGGGTAATTAAAGGACAGTATATGTGGGACTGGAATAAATTACCTATACCCTGATAACTCAACATTCGTTTAAAAACCTTGGAATATATCGTCAGTCTTTTTGTTTAGATACTTTATTTTGCAATGCATCAGTTAAAATTAGAACAACAAATATTTCAGGATACAATATTTTGTTTGTTTACTTGTTCAGGTTTTGATATTTATTGCATAATGATGTAATTAAATGATACAATACAAACAATAAGGTAAAGTATAAGACTCAATATTAAACAAAAAATACATTTTCAGCTGACGTTGAACATTTCTGGTCTTTCAGAAAAAAAAAGCAAGGGAGAAAATCCTGATAAATGTTGGATTATTTTGTTGTTGTTGTTGGTTTTATTCTGGATAAATTCAAGGCAGATAATCCTGATAAATGTTGGATTCTCTTAGCTTAAACTTTTACCATTTTAAGTTGTGAAATTATTACATAATTTTGTGGTTTCATCAAAGTTCACATGGCTCCATAAATCATCACATGGTTTCATTAATAATAACATGGTTTCATCAATAATCACAAGGTTTCATCAATCATCACAAGGTTTCATCAATCATCACATGGTTTCATCAATCATCACATGGTTTTGTCAATCATAACATGGCTTCATCAATCTTCACATGGTTTCATCAATCACCACATGGATTCATCAATAATCACATGGTTTCATAATGCAGTTAATAGTTGTTTCATAGTTGCCCAATATCTAGCAAAAATAAACCACAAATGATGACATTTCAGATACTTTTATAATTTTCTTATCATTATGTTGGCTTATCTGTAACTGTATATGGTTTTAAGTCATTGGAATCATACTGGCTCGAAATGAGACTGGTAAGCAAACCCTGAAACTTGGTTATAATTTGATTGACCTTCTTGTTACGGGCGAAATGTTTTTTAAAGATACAGTTGAAACTCAGCAACAACAATAACAATACATGAATGGAATAATTTATAAATACATGATAATTTTAAGAGCTGCTGGATGTAAAATCAATCTCATTAAAATCAGTTCTATACCATTTATCGGTATGATCTGAAATAGAACTAATGTAATATGCTTTCAGCTGATTTTCTGATCAGCCAATCAAATCGCTACTTACACAATCAAGAAAGTAAAAGTTAATCGGATAATTTGCGAGTGTTCCATCTGAGTAACAATGAAAGCTTACAAATGCTGTTTGTAATCACTGCTTTGATAGGTTTAGTTTGTAAGCACTGTTTTGATAGGTTTACCAAACATTTTTAGTGGTTTACCAAAATTATCTAAATATATAGAAAAGGTGACCTTCTACCGTTTCTTGTCAGATCATACCACAAAATGTTATAGATCTGATTTTAATGAGATTGAGTCACCCTGAGTACCTAATTGCATGTGTTACTGCAAAGGGAGATAATCTGTTTGTAGGGGAAGTAAAGAATGCCGGTTTACCATCAAAAGATTATAGTTTAAGGATACCAGGCATAATAACAAAAGCCTTTAAATGATTAACCATGTAGTGTAGAATTAAGATGGAGGGATCTATTAGGAAAGATCGGTTACAGGTTTGGAAGCTGACAGGATGGCATTTGCCCTGAGAGATAACAGGGTTTTGTGGTGATATTGTCATGATATTGGTCAATGGCTGTCCATCAACTGTCTGTGCCAGATTCTTTTGTTAGCTTACCAAATAGCAAGTGTCTTTCTAATATGTGAGGATGCTAAGAAGTCAACAATATGTTTCACAGTTGAAGCCATAATAAAGTTAAAAATATATATCAAAATTGCATTATTTTGTGCCTGTGTGCATAATCATGAATAAAAACTATCACTAAACACATGTAGTTTACTAGGCCAAATTCCATTCACTATTTGTAATCAATAGATCAATGAGTTGTTTTCTGATTTTACTGTCACTGAAGTCTGAGTTATTATACATGCCGCAGCTTGGAAGGTATATCAGAGATATATATATATACCTTCCATTTAGGGCTAAATATCACAAACGCATGTTGTGATGTGAATAAATCAATTTGCAGTATTCAAAGTGTACCAACATGTGTGTGATCTCAGTGATAAGTTTCTATGCAGCAAAAGGCAGATTTTGTAAAATAATATGTATTATTGTATAATGCATTATTGTTTGGACTAAAGCAAACAAAATTTATTCTTGTATCAGTGGTGCATGTGTTCGTATGCAGACAAATTAAATGAAATAAAATTTGAGAGCTTTAAACAATTTATAATAAATCTTTTTGTGTTTGGTACAATCAATGATTAGTTATGATTTAGGCAACTATTTCCTGAAACTATCTAATACATAAAATAAGTATATCATGTTAGATCTATAGAACTGCTAATTAATTCATCCAGGCAGTTTTCCTGAGCACTTTATCCTAGCTATTGCTATATTGGTAATAACACTTGCCTACCAATTCAGGGTTCCAACGGGTTTGAACCCCAACCCATGTCTAATGTCTCTGTGTTGAATGATTTCTATCACTCCAATGGTATTTATTATAGTCAGTTGTAATGTTTTCTGCTCAGGTTCAGCTTGGAAAGTTGTGTTGTCTGTAGGAATGCTGGTTGTATTTGATACCATAAGAAATTGTAGGCAACAGATGAACTGACCACTTTGATATATGTAAAATAATTGTTAAATGAGGCATATAGCAGCAATAAACAAAACTAGATGAATGATAAATATTCATAAGAAAGAAAATTCACCATTTACATTTTTTGTAAGCCACATCAGTTGCTAAACCTCCCAGATATGATAAATCTGTTATGAGAAATGTGCTGACAGAAAAGCGTCAGTAATAATATTTGGATAGATTAAGGGTTATGTCAAAAATGGAGGAAATACTCCTAAAAACAGGAACAAAGCTTTCCTCATTCTTTCATCATTGGAAGTGTTTTTTTGGTATCTTATTTCTCTCAGCAATGACAAAAAAATGGATGCCACAGGCAAAAAAATCTGATTCCTGGTAAGAAGTGCAGACTGACAAGTGGTGCTACCTAGGGGGAAAGTCAGATCAATTAACAGACAATTTTTTGTCTAATATATGTCTTGTTAGGTGGAATGAAAAATTTATCACTGCAGTGAGACAGTGGTGGGAAGCAATCTTAAGTTACTGTTCTTGATAAGTTATCTCCCTTGCCATATTGCTGAATAATATTAGTTTATTAGGAATTTAATGTTGCTTTAACAATATTTCAGTCATATCTCTCATTACAAGTGGAGGAAGACCCAAAGGGACCTATATACACTCTTTCAGGCATAGAGTGCACCCGGGTAGAACCACCGACCTACCGCATGCCAGTCGGAAAGCTTCCTCACTTGATAAATCCGAAGTGCCCAGACCGGGATTCAATCCCACTGCAGTGAGGGCCTGAGAGAATGCAAGTCAATGGCCATAACCACTCAGCCATGGAGACCCAAGCTGAATAATAGGGTTGACTTTTACCTGTAAGTTGATGGTTGGAATGGAATGGATGTATGGGTTGGAATATCAATATTGAAGGGATCAAATGCCCACCTCTGAGGCTCATGGTCCACCTATTATTTCCTTATAATTTGTTTATTATAATTTTATATAATTGTAGAAAACATGAAGAACAATTTGGCCCTCCATTCTAGGACAAATCTTGCATGCTTCATAGCTTTTTAAAACAGACGCTTTACCATAAGGTCACTGCACATCTCATTTGATATCGGAAATATCATGATGTAAACTAATAGTATGAACCAAATAGCTTTAATCCATTGTCTATTAGATAAAATAGGAGAATTTAAAAAACAATTTTGTTTGAGTTGTAGTACATGCAAGGAGGTTTCTTAAGATTTGTAAGTCTGATAGCTATCCTTTAAGTGCTTGTCTACCAGTTCTTAAGTTTTAGTCAGAGTGTTTTAAGTTTGAATCATAGTCCAGTCGTAGCCCTGCAGTTACAACATGCAAAGTACATACTCTCATCAGTAATGAGTTGCTCAATGGAAAGAAAATTTGGAAAGAACATGGTAAACAGAAATTAGAAAACTCTGTTATCTATAACTGATATGATCTATGCATACAACACAACAATTCATATGATAGTTCTAGATTGTATTTACAAAAGGTGCATGCAGTCCTACAATATGCTTGAGATTGGAGAATCAAAATTTTCCTAGTTGTTATGTCACCTAATGTTTAGCTAAGTGTGATATATTACAATGCTCAAGATGTTACTAAAGGTAGTTGACAGAGCTCCCTGGTGGTCTGTGGGAAATTGTCAGAGCCCCCTGGTAGTCTGTGGGAAATTGTCAGAGCCCCCTGGTGGTCTGAGGGAAATTGTCAGAGCCCCCTGGTGGTCTGAGGGAAATTGTCAAAGCCCCCTGGTAGTCTGAGGGAAATTGTCAAAGCCCCCTGGTGGTCTGAGGGAAATTGTCAAAGCCCCCTGGTGGTCTAATGGAAATGCCACAGAACCCTGGTGGTCTGTGGGAAATTGTCAGAGCCCCCTGGTGGTCTGAGGGACCTTGTCAGAGCCCCCTGGTGGTCGGAGGGAAATTGTCAG
>JAULCC010568579.1:0-11575 GCA_032358795.1 Nuttallia obscurata
TGGTATAGGTGAAAACCAAATTCTTGCGTTGTTACAGACTGAAGTGAAATTGAGTGAACTTAAAATTTTAAGTATGTGGTTTAATGAGATAACAGAATGAATTATTCAGTCCCAAAACTTTCATGTTGGGCTATCTTTGCGTTGAATTTCGACCTGTCCATTTTTTATTTAGAGGATGTTTTCTGTAACTTAAAGTTGTTAAAACGGAGCACTTGAGATTTTCCAGTTTTCATCCAGATTAGGCTACACTAAAAAAAAAAAAAAAAAAGCTTCTGATCGGAAAATACTTTATGCAGATATAGAATGGAAATCCCATAAATTTCTGTCCAGTATATAATTCTCTGTACAGTTAATGTTACATTACAAGTCTGTATATGTAGATCTGGCTCCAAATTTATCATCAGAAAATTGTTGAATGACCCTCACTTACCTTGCTTGCATCAAGTTTGACATGCATCTTTGTGTTCCATCAAGTTTGACATGCTTCTTTGTGTTCATAATCTTTCGGTCTCAAGCTGTAAACTATAGAAATCTTATTACTTTCAATGTCGAGAGCTTTACCAATTTAGCTTGTCAAGTGTTTTCTTCCGAAAAAAGATTTGTTTGTATATTTCTCCTGACCTCTTCCTTTGGCGGGATTTTATTTAAAGTGTATGACCCCCCCCTTGTCAGGTTGGTATGTGGATAAAGAGGGAGTGGGAAGGCTTGGATATTCTAATAGAATTTACAACTAGGAAACATTCTAGTGTCCATTTACAATGACTTGACATTATTTCAATTTCCCTGTGAAATGTTGATCTGTTTGGTTTAAATGAGAATTCTAGTTTTTAGATTACGAAAGATGACACAATTTTGCTAACTTGAACCTGAAGGAAAAACTAAACCTTTGAAAGAGATTGGACTCATCCAGAGTCACAACGAGCTGTCATGATAAAGGGTTAGAGCGTGGTTAAGAGCTATGACAAGAGTAATAGCGGACAGTTTTGCAAATTTTCTGGCCAGCACTAATAAATTTTCACCTCCAGGTTACCATCCTGCCAGCGAAAATGATCTAATTTATTGCAGGGCACCAAACTGCCTCACCTCCAGTCCTGCCAGAATTAATGGAATTTGCTCAGACGTGGAATATTCAAAGCAAGCTGATCATGTGTAACTAGACATAAATGGAATTTTCCTGTTTTCACGAAATGAGACCAAGTGTTAACAAGTGTTGTACAATTTGTTGATATTTAATGCATTGTTCCTAGGCATAGCGCTGATTGGACAATGAGACAAGGCACACAGCTTGTTGGCATGGCGTCTGTTTGGTGCTTTACCAGAATACACTTTGACAATCTCCAATTGACCTTCTTAATTCTCCTAATACATTGTTTTGATTGCTAGCGACTCCTGTTATGAAACCATCCTTGTTTTTGCACGCTAGAATGTTTTGCAATGAAAAGGATGCAAATTATTTGAAGTCGTCTGACAGAATAATGTTACGTTCTTACATGCGATTAATTTGATTGGGGAAGTATTGATTTTTGTGCTCAAAGCAAACAGAAAGTTGCTTGGAAAATATGCATTCGCAATATCTTGGAAATAACCATTTAGAAAACCATTTTCTGTCCTTAAAGAAAAAAACATGTGAAAAACGTCAAGTTTGGAAATGGTACTTGTTGTAATTGAGGGTTGGTTTGTGACAGTGTTTTAGGACCAGACTGTTTAGGAGCGCTCTAAATTGAAAGAATTTGATTGGTGTCCTTTACATTTCTATGGAAACAAAAAGAATTTGCCCCCTCAAGTACTTTCCGGGAGAATTTATGGCTTTGATTGAAATGCTGAAGATTTTCTTCCTCTTACGCTGAAAATAACATTGCAGCGAGACTGAGTTAAAGAGAAAAAAAGTTTTTGCAGTTAATATGTCATGGGTTACTGAGTGCATGTAGACGATGCATCTGAAAGTTACAATATAATGTGTGATTTAATTTCGTGTCCGTAAACCACTTTGCCTGAAGATTTCCATCTGAAAAGATTCAGAATTTGGAATGTTGTTATTTTTCCCAAGGGGAACTTCTGATTGACACATAAAATTATGATTGTGTGTTATCAAAATCTTCTGAGTTCAGTGTAGTGATATGATTTTTTTTCTGCATAATGTTTGAAGAGTCAAAAGTTAAGATCTGTAACATATTCTGAGTAGATTTTGTTTTGCTCACTCTAAAATTGTTCTACGACCTCATTTAGAAGCAGTAATCATGAAGTGTAGCTGAAAGGTCCTAATTATGTTGTCGAATGTTCATTTAATCAGCTGAGTTGTCTCTTGAAACTGCTTGGAAGTTTAAAGAGTAAATCATGATGTCCATGAGAATTTGCCAACCTGTGTCCTTGGTTTGTTTGAGGTGGGCTTGATTCTGGGGATGGACTTCTGCAGATCTTCAGTGGTGCATGTTTGATTAGATATTTGAGTAGTGTTTGTTCTCTGGGACAACCGGTTCCAGTTCTGTTCCATTGGCAAATACTCCCTGCTAATGGCTGTTTACACTGCAACCCTATGGGACATATTAAACAATGTGAAGCATACAAAACTCATAAAAAATAATATTCTTTACACTCGAGTGTCCCAAGATATGTTGGTCTGAGATAATAGCCTGGTAATTACAAGGATGCTTATGTTTCATGGACAATAACGCAAATGGTCTTTTGATTTCAGTTCAAAAGAAATGGAACAATCAATTCTTGCAATGCTCTCGAAGAATTGTTGAAGGTATTACTGTTTTACATCGTCAGATGTTTAATTCTTCGGGCTGATTACGAATCCAGATTTAAAAATTTAACATTTCTAGCAAATGTTCATTGGAGAATGAGCAAACTATTAGCACAAGCATTTTTTCTAGAATATTTCCGAAACTTGATGTTTGATTACAGTGATAAGAATATAAATTCCTCTGAAACATTTTGGTAACACTACAGTGATAGGAATATAATAAATATTCCTCTAAAATATTAATTTGAAATTGTAAACAGAGCCAAAACTCCCAGTTAAGTACAATAATATGGCAACAAATAAAACATACCTCAGAAATATTTAAATGCTGGCAAAGATGGTTCTAACCGATCTCATATCGGAACAAAGTCAAAATACATAAAGCAATCAGGGTTTTTGTGGTGTTATTCCCCCAGACAGAATATGTGATAGGACATGAAATAACCTGGCATTCCCAAGTGCCTTGTTGCCACGGAGTCAAAGAGGATTACTAATGACATGTCCATACACGTTGGTGGATGGCAGCTTCCAAGTGTAACAAGCCAGCAGAATAATTCCAGAAGTAAATATGATGGTGATATATGGATTGTACATGGACATTGAGCTTTCATTGTCAGATTTTCAAAGAAGAATTTTCATGAATTGTCTTTCATACAATAATACTGAAAATCCCAAATTTCAGAGTTTTTAACTGTTCCATTTGGATCTTTATCATTATGTCCATTTTTAAATTTCAGAAATGTTTATACATAAAATTGAAAACTTTTTACATTTCTGAGCTATCATTTTGGACATTTGTGGGGCACTAAAATTTCTCCTAAGGTATATTTAGCAATGGACTTACATATTTTCTCTGAGAATTAAATTGCAAAAATAAATGATTTATAAGATAAGAATAAAATGATATGTGAAAAGTATTAATCAGTCTACTTTCACCCCAAAGCAAAGGCATATTCATATACAGAAATAGAATTTTTCATTAGTTTATCTGCTGAACAAAATATTCCTTAAGATAACAGACTTGTGTAAGTGAATGATCAAATCCTTAAACAACTTGAAGTTGTTTGATAGGAACATAGTTATTTTTTACTCTGTCCCCAAGAGACAATTCTTGTTTTTTGCATGCTCAAGATAAAGGCTGTCAAGATCCCCAAACTATCCACTTTGACTGAATCAAACTTGTCATGTACGCGTAAAGTAAATTTTTCAAAAATCATCTTGAACTTGTGGAGAGAATCTCTTTGTTGAAGTGTTTACACTCCATCGATATAGCTGTTGGATGGATAGAGTAAATTCTTTTGTATCAGGGAAATTAAGGTAATGATACGTTGTTGAGGGGTAGGAAGTTTGGATCAACTTGTAACCGAACAAGTGACATTTGAAGATACTTCCTGACAAAAACCGTTTGGTTTCAGACTTATGTTTCCTGTTGAAACAAAATTTCCATACTTTTTTTAAAAGTTTATATATAGTTTGGATTAAGAATTGTTGAAAGAAAGACTTCCATCACCACTCTTCTAAGCTTTTTATCTTTAAAGTGTTTCATCCGAAAATTGCCAAAGTAAGACGAGGACTATCAAAAAGTCCAGAAATTAAATATGCTTTCCTACCTACCCATTTACATGCCTGCATTGAAACTTCGATAAGGTGAAGTTGAGCTGAAATTTTTTTTTGCACAGCAACTTCTTCCATAACAGGTGCTACCAGTGTAGAATTGGATCAGTCTGCTGAATCTTATAGTGAATGTGTAGAATATCATGATCAGTAAGCATAGCACTTGCCACATTGTTATAGACTCAGTTTGTTCCAAATATAAGTTTTAAACTTGGTTTATTTCGTTGAAAGGGCCACCAGTGGGGACCAGGACCAGGAGGGTAGAAGAAGGAATATTAAGGGCTGGTAGCATCACCCTACTACAGCGCTCTAGGGAAAACACTTCTTTCATCATGTATAATTAACTGTTCACTTTACAGTCGTGACTGGTGCAAAAAATAAAAAAACAGCGCTATTTGACTAATTATGGGCAATTTTTTTGGTATGGAAAGTTTCATTGGTAATATTTCCAATATAGCAAGGAAATGAGAGTCTTGTTACAGGTCTGGCTCAAGTAGTTATTACAGCAAAGAATGTGGTCTCTGAATTAAAGCTATTGTGTCTGTAGCTATGGACTTGTCCATCACACAGTTTCTCGGCAATGGGCAGCTTGCCAATAACAAAGTAAGTTATAGTCTTGTGTTGGTTGTAGATTTAACATAGTACGACAGTCGGAGCGAATTTTTCTCCAGTAAATTACGCCTTGTCAAAAAGCATCCTTGGTAATCGGGGGAGCTTTATGGCTTTCAAAATACATGTGTATTACATGAAATGGACAAAGAATTAGCAGTAGTTGTAGAATCTTTGTTTTTCATAAAACTTTGTTATGACGGAATAGGTTGTAACTCTGATTGACCCACAGTGAAGAAACAAACCAGAAAGAAATGACTTGCCCATACGGAAGTAGTTCTGTGTCTTAATTAGCTCTAAGAATTAAAGATATTGACAGATTCAAGTAGAAGATTCCATAATAATAATACCAGGAAAAGCTCAACTGACAGCCTTTTTTTAGCTCTAATAATGAATGGTATTAATTTGAAAAAAATCAAGTAAAAAAAGCCAAGGTAAAAATTTTGGGACAGAAAACACAGTTATAAATATTCACTGATGAAAGAAACAGTAATAGAGAAAGATGCTGCCGTCATATAAAAACGTACCATGGCATGGAATAAATCTGAGTAATTATGCTATAATATATTCTGTGGCCTAAAAAGTACATGTTTTCTGTAAAGCTTACACAGAAAAAAAGTCATAGGTTAAGCTAGTAATTAAGAGGCAAAATCTAGTTGATGTTTGATTGGTCAGCTGTGGCTTTCAGATTTCTGACTTTGCCGGGATTGTGTTTGCCTAATTGGCTCTCATGGTAACAGCTGGCTACTGCAATGGAGACAGATTTGAAAATAAGCCGAAACTGAGAATAATCCCTTAATGGACAGACAGCTAGATGGCCATGTGTCAACTCCAGAATCAGTTGTGATAATAATGAGCTGGAATATCCACAGTGTGTGTATGCACTCCTGTGGAGAGAGGGTCACTCGCAGTGGTGATGTGGTACAAAAAAAAGCTTTCACCATTTGCTGAGCTTGGATTGTGTGCTAGTGCAATATGTAGCATCTTGGTTGGGTCTATTGTAAAATGATAGAAAATGGTAGCTACTTCTTAGGGAGAGTTATGGTTATAAGCAGATCTAAACAAATCCTTACTGGTCAGGTATATATAAGGGTAATAAATTATTTATCTTTCTAAAAAAACAACCCTCAAGTACTGGTTCCACTAAGGAAACAACCTTGAAAATGTTTCTTTGAGTCTCAAAGGCTCTATAAGATTAATGAAACTATAGTTATTAAAAATGATTGAATAAAAAGGAGTTTAAAAAAAGGTAGATGAAAAAATAAATAAATATAGAATATTGTGTTGACATACCAGACAATAAATTCACCTGTCAAGTAACTGTTAACTGAAAAGATAAGTTTATATCAAGAGGTAAGCGTGAGCAAAATGTTACGATCCCAACAGAAATCGCTACGGCAACATTGTGTAATGTCAATTCTTCATTTCTATCTCTCTGTTGAATGTGTTTTATATGCGGGGAATCTTTCATATGAATATTTTATCCAACAACTGTCAATAATTTAGCAATCTACAAGGCATGTAGGAGATTTCAATATTTTGTTTATGATTTGTTATCAACGACTTGTCAGTTTGTCAGAGATATGACCTGTGATGTCTACAAGTCAACAAATTATCTTTAAGACACCAGCAGAAAATATTTGCTCTCGAATTTTTCAGAGAGCTTGGGTATAAGTGTGTTTTCTTAAAAACTGTGCTCAGATTTAGACTTTAAATTTGTTAGTTTGTTTTATTGAAGTTAATAAGTACCCAGGGCAGTCTAACTTCCTGCTATTGTAAAATTTTAGGTACCCCATGTTTGTGTTACACTTTTCAGACAGACAAGGAAAGATAACCCAGATCCATCTTTAATGTCTGTCCCTTCATTCATAGGCTTAACTATAAGGAAATTTCAAAATTGGCTTTTTCTTAATTCTTTAAGTGTGGAAACTGAATCGATTTCCTTTGCACACAGTTTGGATCTAGATTAGCCACTGCAAAACCCGGCATCTGATTTGAGATCCAAATATTTTCCACTCAGATTATAATTCTTGAAAAAAAAATCACAGAAAAGGCTAATTTGATCATTTTGGCAGCAGAAAGCTTTTTCAGCAGATGACGAATCAGCACTGAAAGTGTCTGTATTTCCTAATCCTCATCAAACTTGCAATACAGACTTGTAAATACAGACAACCCATGAATGGATGACAGGTTTTACTGCTGAGTCACACAGTTTGATTTACATATCTACATTGTTGTTGTTTGTTAGTTTGATTTATCTGACTTTATTGTGAAAGTCTTTTTTGTAAATTGCTAAATGCTGATAATTAAATCTTTTTTTCTGTAAAAATGATAGGTCTAAATGGGTAATACAATTTCTCAATATGATAGACGGAAAACTCTTGTTACAATTTCTCACCATGGCACGCCAATGTTCTTTACTTTTTAATTTCAACCTGGCTATGAGCTAGCTGTTTGTAACATGTTTGAACTAGTTTCCAGGAGATGATAAATTTGTTTTCATACTTTATCTCACCTAGTTTATATGGCAGATGTTAGTGAGTTATAAACAGTTGTTACCTAGAACGGGGCTTTACCAGGCTTTACTGATGAAAGTTGTGTCTCTTTGTTTGGTGGAAGTCAGTAGTTTAAATGCTGAAGTTAAGTCTCTGTGTGCATGGAGACGGAGGAGGTGTCTCGTTAGGCAGTCCATCATCAATCAAGGGAAAAGCTGGGCTGATACCTAAGTTTGTGAAGTTCTTCGGATTGGATGCTTCTTCTTAGTTACAGGGACTGAAAATCTTTCATGTTGTTGGGTTTGTGGCAAAGGGAGATAAATCAGCCAGAAATTCTTATCCAATATTTAGATGTTCTTTTTGTATTGACTTATCTCCCTTGTGAATGAGAACAACAAAATGTAGTTGCTAAGTAACCAAGCTATCCAATGTAGTGCTGGTGCTAATTTGAGAACTCAAATAGTACTTTATAAATTGTTTTACTGGAATGAAAGCCTGTGACTATACGGCAATAGGTCCATGTGTTATAAATAAGGAACAAATTAGGAATAAATTTGTGGGATGTAGATCTGATTCTATACATAGGTTTTATTCATTTTGCTAAAAAAAACAAAAACATTTTAAATGCAAGCTGAAGGTTAAACTGATGAGAAATTTTGTTAGTTCTAAGACTTTATATTTCAAGAATGCTGTATTTTGTTGTTTACAATAAAAGAGTAACAGACATCTTTTAAAAAATTTTTTGAAGATTTGTTATAAAATGTTTTAAACATACATCTCCAACAAGTACTTGATGTAATGTTTTTGCAATATCTTCAGTTTTATTATATTTAAATTGTATTTGTTTTTTCAACTATATCAAACCAGTTCAAATATACTATGACCCAAAATAAATAGCTCCTCTTTAACCTCTAGCTTAGATTTGAGGATAGTTTGATTAATAAGCTTTAATTTGAAACTTGTCTGACTAGCTTGAATTTGAGTATTGTTGAACAGGCTTGAATTTGAGTCTTGTTTGGCTTGAATATTGTTTGACAAGGGTAGCCCTTGAATTGTGCAGTTCTTTACATAGCAGTATCTTACTGGGATTGTTTACTTTAAACCCTTGTACCCCTTCACAGGAAGCAGATATTCCTTAAACTTATGTTCATATTCATATAGCTGGCCAAAAAAAATCTAATATAGTTTTACCAAAACCATTGAAATTGCAAACATGATGATTGTTTTGATTTGTCGATCTTCTTATCAAAAATTTTAGAAACTTGAAAAAGTAAAGGTTTGATCTGGGACCCCTTCCAGAACCTGTTGTTTCTGGGATTTAAGGACCTATTCAGTGTCAAGAACTGATGTGAAGTGCTTATTCAAGTAGTAATGAATGCATGAGTGAAATTTAACTTATATCGTTTTAGAAAATACTTGATTCCAGAAAATTCATATCCTTACCAAGTGTTTTCTTTCTTTTCAGCAGTGAAAAGAAAAGAGTCGGAGATTTCAACTCCTCAGGAAAACCGCGGTCCAAAAAAGCCAAGACTAGTGTTTACTGACATTCAGCGAAGAACTCTTCATGCAATATTCAAGGAGACCAAACGTCCCTCAAAAGAAATGCAAGCAACTATCGCACAACAGCTGGGGTTGGAGGTCACTACGGTAGCAAACTTTTTCATGAATGCACGACGTCGATCAGTAGATAAGTGGCGAGATGACAACGGAAACGATAATCGGGAAAGTGCACCCACGGGTATGGGTAAAAGTTGAAAACGCAACATGTATCACTTTACAGACTCATTGACTTCGTGACGAAGCGTGAATACAACAGGCAAGTGGTTCCGACCAAGTGTTGCGTTTTTTGGGTAGAATTCAGGGGTGTGAGTGTTCAAAATCATGTTCTCATGACTACCATAGTGACTCGACAACTCTTTTTACAACAACAACAACAAGGGGTAGCGTAGAAAGTATGTGTATTTTTTATGTTACTTCTGTTCTGAATCTGAGAAGAGTGGTTCCTCCGGATTAGATCTCTGGCGGGGCGTGAGTGATCTTCAAATCCAAACCAAAACATCCACAGCTCTCAGCATCGGTCTACCGCGTCAGCTCTCATTACATGTATTTATTGATTTTTGGATTGTATATACTTTGTTCTATTTATATTACATTCCTGTTTACTAATGTTGAATCATGTAAAGTTTATTTAGGTAAAAAGGTATTGTTTTATAGAATCGGCAGAAAGGGATTCTGAGCTCAAGGTCATAGCAGAATAGACTTATTTATTTCACTATGTTAATTTTTTTCCTTTTTGTTTTTGCCTTTGTTTTTGTTCTTTCTTAGTGGACAAAATGATATACAGTGGTTGAGAAATCCGTTCAGAATCCATCTTGGAGTGGGTATTGTTTTATAGACAGATCTGATACATAGAAAAATGAGATTTATTTAACAAGATCTTGATTTAGATTTTAGATGTGACTAACTGTCAACAAAATACATGAACAAACACGCATATCATTGGAGGGAGAGAAATTTGTTTCTGACAGCCAAAGAAATTAATTTGACAAGGTTTTTCACATTGTGTTGACACCATGTTGGTTTCTCTCTTGGTTTGTCGCTGAGATGGTGCACATTCATAGTAGGAGTGACTGACTGTGAAAACCCTGATCTAACTGTCTCACCCCCACCTACCCCTACCTTTTTGTAAGGTGGTAGATTAAATTGTCCCATGACAAGAGAATTAGATCTGATTTGATGATTGTAGAAACGTCATTAACATTTTTCCCCTCATTTGCATACATACATACATATATGTTCCAATAATATGATATACCCAGGCAAATAGAGGTAAAAACAGGTACCACTCATCATCTTTATTTATTTTGTTCATCCATGAAGCATTCCATGACATTTATTCATTCCACATAGATTTGTTCCGAGAATGATTTCGAGATGTGATGAATTGTCCATCACACACACATATTCTTACACCTGTCTCATTTGCTAATAGCAAAGAACAAACTTCATTTGAACTACTGACTTTTAGGAAAGCATCTCTTAAAAGATTTTATTATAAAGCTCCTCTGGATCAAATCTTAAAACGTCTTAATCTATATAAACAGAGATCTTTGTAGATCCTGTCGCGAAATGTCAGTTACTTAAGACAAAAATATGTTACAATGAAATGTACAGCCGTCAAAATCAGTCATATACTGTTATAATATATAACTGCACTGGTTCAAAATAGAAATTCAGAAATTCTCAGATAAAGAAAGATGGATGTATGCTTGGATGTATTTCATCCGTATAAGGAAAACTCTGTGAAAGCTGTCAGAAAAAAGTTTACATATTGGAATTCTTGTCAATTACAAAAAGTCATGTTGCCATTTCTTTGATACTTTTCATATTTATATATGTTACCATGGCAACCACCAAGTATAAAGAATCTTAATTATATAGTTACTGTATTGGATTTCCTCTTGACTAAGTAACAGCTGAAGACATTTTAATTTTACAGTACTGATTGCTGTATACACTTTTTGCTTATGTTGATATTTTAGTTTCCTTATGGTAAAAATATTTAAGAGCTTTTTTAGCTGTGAAGTGGAGTTCAAATCTTGATAAATGATCCTCGCTCTGTGCATTAAAATATACCTCAGGCCTTTTGTAATGCCCCTCTGCCTTTTACTTCATACTGAAATACACATTCAAGGGTCTCTAAGGGGCAGAAAAAAGGGTCACACACACATATTTGATAGTGGTTGTAGTCCAACATATGAAAATTCAATATGAGAAGGAAAAATTTATGCAGGTATACACATTACTGGAAGATTGAGATACTAATTTGAATCCTTGAAAACAAAATATTTCTCTATATATGTAGACCAGTGTCTCTTTGGTCTGGGAGTGCTTTGTTTGCCAAAGGAAAATATGATAACATGAAATTCTCTAAACTGTGGATGAATTTATCTTAGGAAGGGATCATTGATGGGTTTGTGTGAGGGGTAATTAAATATTCTAGAATATGGTATACAGCAGGGATTTTCGCTTGGTGAATTTAGTGGTGTGCCCCCTTTTGTTCTGCCTTAGGAAGACTTGCTGGTAATTTTTGTAAACCTGTGTCCTAGTC
>JAULCC010568580.1:0-10552 GCA_032358795.1 Nuttallia obscurata
TTCTGTCATCAATGTTCGGGTACGCCTAGGACGAACAACAAGAGTTAGATACTTTTAACACGAACAGAGGTAAATATCTTAAAGGTTCAGCGCCTCTTCAAAATTCTAGACTTATTCGAAAGCGTTACACTCTTCTTTTTTATTTTACCGGTATTTCAATATGCCTCTTTAATAATATCTAAACATTTAAAAATATCGCAAACACAAAAGTAGAAAAATCTGAACACGTGACAGATCAAATCTTTCCGCACATGATATCCAATAATCGCGGGAACATTTTCCCTTGTTTGTTTTGAACCCCCATACTTTCGATGAAGAACTCTATTTTGGTCAACTATTCGACGCCTTTTTCTCTATCATAAATTATCAATTCGCGCATACGCTAGTTCGATTTAGTTTTTGTCAAGCTGTACGTATTTCTTTAGTGTTCCTTCATCAAGATAGGAGGACTACAAATTTGACATAAAAAAAAAGAACACCTATAAATCAACAGAATGTTACCGTTTAAAAAGTAGGTGCTGATTGAGACCGGTCATTTCCATTAGTTGTCACGCAATGTCTACAATATACATTGGCGCGGTATCTTTAACCTCTGTATGAATGTACTTCTTATTAGACTGCAGAAAGGTTCTGATTTATTCTTTATTCAATTAAGGTCTATCAGAGTAAACAAAATTCTACTCTGTTCTGTAGTAAATGACTTCTTTGACTTTAACACGAAGTTGATAAAAAGAATGTAAGTTATGACAATTGTTAGCACCATGAACCTGTTTCTTTAAGAGATATATTATCATCTTTAATATCATAAGTAACGATCACACTCAATATGGTGAGAGAATTAGTCACGTAGGTGAAGAGATCTATGGTTTGTTGAAATGTTCGCCTGAGCTCATAAGTCTAGTTGAAATATGTAACTACACAAGTGTCCATTGGTAGAATCAACAACCTACTGTAAACCAGCTGGATATCTTCCTCCTATAAAATACTTAACCCCTTCACTGCCGGAAGCAATACAGCGCATGCGCAATATTTCGTCTGCCTCATTTTTTAACTTCACAGATTCATTTAAATTTTGGCAAAACAATTGGCTGAGTGACGAACAGGTTGGATCTGGATGAGACGCCGAGTTACTCGGCGTCATATCCTGATCCAAGCTGTTTGAATATGACTTAAAATTCGGAGTAAGGCAGTGGAGGGGTTAAGGTCTGCGGTTTTAACCACTTGGCCATTGTATAAATGCTAACAAAACATAACCAATACAAATCTACAGTTTTTTTATTTGACTTTATTGAAAAGGATAATGTGGATTTTCTACATGTACAGTACACGATCGAATTATTATTAATACATCGAATATAAGTAATTCAAACATACGATTTATTTTGTATTTTGTTATGTATGCCATTATATATCATTCCGTTGTAGCGCATATATGGATATATCTCTATAATGTTTGTTTGTTTTACGTCACTCTCTGTCATCTAGGGCTAACAGACATCCCATGGAGAGGGAAGCGGGTACGGATGACTTATTTGTAGAATTCTTTGGTTATTTTAGGTGCCCAGTGTATGACAATGATACACGGGAGCGGTCACTTTATACTAACACCGACGAACCAGCCATAATCCTAACCCAAATCTGGAGCGCCAATTAGGCAAATTCGTTATTTCCAATTTGAACGCTTTTGGTTCGACCCGGCAGAGGATAGAACCCACAGTCTCCCGCACCGGAAGCGGACGCTCATCCACGGAGGTAACCGGGCGGTTTCATATGTTCTGACTACCATCGAATCGTAAGACTTGAATTTCCTTTCTCTTTTTCTGATATTTACATGTAACTCATGATAAACTCATTCTATGGGATGTGTGTTCACCATACCAGAGATTCATTTGCGTTATTGTTTGTCAACATCAGCGATATGTGATCAGAGAGTATCATCCGATGCACAAATCACTTTTCCAAAACTCTTGAACAAGTTAATAATTGCCAATGAACCTACAAATGACCCGCTCTCGGCGCTCAGAAATGATTCCCGCATTGTTTGCGGAATATTCTGATCTCAGCTTTGTAACCAGGCGGCGAAATGATCACAGATAGCTGCAATTATCGCATACACATCTTCCTATTATTCCAAATAGGGACATTAGGATAAGATGATCGATTCCAAGAAAGAGACAGACAGCCAGGATCATACCATTGGCTGCATTGATCTACAGAGCGTCTGCTAGCTCCTCCCTCGATCTACCGATCCAATTGGACACAACGTTACAAATGGATTTTCAAATATTGAATATCAAACAATGAAACAATGATCACAAGTGTGTCTGAAGAGGTTCATTATTAAATTAATTAATGGCTGATATTAATGACGAAGATTAAAGACCCAGGCCGGACCTAGCGATGTTGAGGCTGATTTTTACAAATTGTTATGGGGAAAAGATGTGAAAACATTTCACGACTCGTCAGCTTAACACTTGTCTAAACATGGGATGTAGCGCTGGCGTTATTCCGTAATAATTCGTATTTATTATTGAACTGGTTTATTTTGACAAGTTTGTACAAATTCAGATGACTTTTTCATTTCATTAAATTTTCTACCGGCGGGTGTAAAAACAGAGCGTCTGAGTCAAAATTGCACAGCTGATCTTCTCGCGTGATTACAGTGATCAGTGTTAGTTTTGCGGTGGAATCTAGCAGAATTTATTAGCCGGAAAATAATGTCACATATTAGACCTAGTGACCACAGGAGTTAAAAATCTGTTAAAAATATGGTTTATAAAAGAGGAATCTGTTTTAAAGACGTCAAGTATTTCTATCTTCTGTAAATGTTTTAGACGACTTACAAATAATTGTCGGTTCTCCGGACGGTTTCTTTCCACGGAGTTATGGAAGGTCTAGCAGAATTTGTATCAAAATCGTTTGATGAAAAGTCTAAAATGAATCAAGAAAATTTGGAAAAGAGATATAAACACTTTGACTCCGGTTCAGCAGACGACAGCTCAGCTTCCGGTGGTGGTAAAAGTTTTATAGAAGAGGACTCCCCGAAAGATTTGTCAGTCACTAAAATTGACGTCTGCTCCAGTAGGCCAGCATCGCCCATCGGGGAGGAAAACGCATCAGACTCCGGTATGAAAACTCTTTGTATATCATAAATTATGTAACAAACTCCTTATTTCTTTATTTGTCCTTATTTTTACAACAAAACACTACATTTTTGCTTTGTACTTGTATCCGTATTTTGAGGCAACCAGGTTCGGTTAGGCCAACGTTATTATCAAATCCATAATCAAATAACTAAATAAAATGAAAAAAATGCTACGCCTGCGATTAAACAAAAACAAATATTATCAGAAGGTATATACTGTATTCATACTTTTCAAAACGCATCGGAATAAGGATATTCTTGGGTATTATCTAAATCTTTTAAGATAGTTTTTTCTTTCTATTTTTCAAGTAGCAAAATCAAGTCCAGTAGCATAAGACATATTTCTTACGAATAACCGTATTTAAATATTTTGCACAGCTCTTTACATAAATACTACTGAAAAAAATCAGCATTTTCTGTTGAATAAGTAAAAGAAATCACATTGAGACTCTGCGCTGAGAGTTTCCAAAACTTACTAATGATTTTTTCTATTCTAAATAAATTTTGTTAGTTTTTTTTTCTTTTTAAGTCACACAGACGCGTCCAGTTCATATGTCGACTTTTTCAGCTTCACATAGTGGAGGAAGACCCCACCGCCAGCTCCCATGTTAACAAAACTTTTAAAAAGCAGGATCAGGATAAAATTTATACTTTGAATTTCTTATACAGTTTTGGTTAAAGAGTACAGTGCTTGCTACAAGTGATCAAGCCTTTTGAAAAGAATAACTATTTCAACTTAGAATAGTATTTTTTTTTCATTATTAATAAGATAAAATGTAAAATAATTAATTGATTATAAAATCAGGATCAACTTTTGGATCAATTTTAAAATCAGGAACAACCCTTCAAGTTCATTTTTTTTATTACTGTATTAAGTTGTTTTTGTATATAGACAGCCACTTCTACGTGCCTTTCTGTTACAGAGGTTAAATTACCTTATGACATTTACCGGCCTGAAAGACAGGATATCAAAGATTTTGACAAGTATTTATTTGATCCTGATACTGATCTTGATTTTAAAAAGCTTTGTGAACATGGGACCAGGTGTCCCTGTGAGAAACCACTGACCTCCAGAAAGCTAGCTAGTTAACTTCCTCACATGAAAGATTGCATTATCCTAGTCGGGATTTAAACTCACTAAGCCACAGCTATGAACAGGTGTTGGTTCGAATCCTGGCTACAGTAAAACAATCTTTTATTTTTTGACAGCAATCATATTTTTACGCGTCAAATGCAGGAGATTGAAAGAAATAACACGAGGCTAAACGTGATATATATAGGGTTAATCAGTTTCTTTCAAAGATGATGTTTTCAACTCTATTCTTTAGGGTAATTCTTGATTGAAACAGATCAATTACGGGCCACCAACTATAGGTCAACTTTTAAATAAAAAAATACGACAGATATATTAACTGATATTAATGAAGTTCTCCTGATACATTTCATGTATATATATTAACTATTACAATAAACAGGATACGGGTAGTCTGAAATTATTTATTTTATTGTGAGGAAGCTATAGGGCTAGGTCACCTGTGTTTTTCCTTCACCATAAAAAGCTGTCCAGTCGCCAAAAGAGCTGTCAATTCGCCATATGAACAGAACTGTTTCGTTGTAAACTAAACACATAATAAACATACTTACATTTTATGCAGTCTTAAAAACATAAACGTAGACAGTGGCAGTCTAATTTATACCGCGCTCAGTTCGATGATTTTAAATATCAAAAGTATGGAGTTTTGATTGGAGTTTTGATGGCATACAATTAATTAATTTTGCACCGAAGTGATTTAAAAGGATTCTTTCCGACGGCATTTTACGTGTATACCAGTTAAGTAACTGTCGTCAAATGCTGATAAGTAGTACTTAATAGCCATACCTTTTTTCATTTTTGTTTTTGAATTGACATAAATCTTGATTTTAGGCAACTTTTTTCTAACTTCCCGTGTAGGAGGGAACACCCCATACATCCCTGGATGGGACCATTGACATTCAGCAAGCTATAACTGGAGAACTTACTCTCATGAAAGATAAAATGGTCTGAAGTGGACTCGGTTTCAAAAAAGCCTGGTAAAACTCAACAGAATGGAAAATGTCCCATGTCCTTATCCAATGAACAGATTTTTAAATATAGTTCCAAAACTTGCAGTAATATTTCAAAAGAAAGACGAAAACACATGTATAGATAACACTCATTTTAAACTTGTAACTTGTTTTAACATGTTTACTTTTTGACGGCAATAAACTAATAACTATTTTAATTCATACTGTCATGTTATATTATGATAAAAAAGAGGAATGTTTAAAATTGGATTAATCTCTTATATACATTATTTCTAGCAGTAAAAAAAAGCAGGTCTTATCTGTGAGTAGTTAATAGTTAACTCAATTTGAGTGGGTTTATACATTTAACTGTTGCATATATATTGTTGTATATTCACAAAATGTAAAAGAGTGACACTCTAATAAAATATATGTCTGTCTGTTTATACCCGAGAGTCATAGACATCGCTGTCTTATCCGAAATGTGTCATTTGGCGTAGAGTTTTGTATATTTCAAATTTTGCGCAATTTCCTATTAACTTCATACTTATGTTGTCAAGTTTGTTGTCAAGTTTATTTCCATTTAATACATATCTATGACCAGAGTGGTCGATAAAGCCAATACTCAAACTGAATTCGCTGATGGGCATATTTGCAGGACTAGAAAGACATATTTCGGAATGAATATTTACACAGCTGACTGAACAAACGCCCCATATAGTACTTACGAAATATCTTGTCTTACAACAGTTTATAATATAGTTTATAATATAGGAACTCCGTACAGTTAGCACAAAAACTCTTAACCCTTTCAGTGCTGAATTGTAGTCTACTGAAAAAGTCTCCGTCTGCCCAAACTCTAAAATTTGATTTTTCTGTGTAATTTCTCAAAAGTGGCAAACAATTTGGATCTTAGATCAGACTCCGCGTTTTGCGGCGGCTGATCTAGATCCAAAATGTTTACAAAGGTAATCTCTAGTTGGGTCCAGCACTGAAAGGGTTAAATTAATTTTATGTCAGTTACAATTTTATAAATATTGAAATTTGTGCAACTATGGAAATAAATTTTTGGCGGATGTACAGACGGACGCGTATATGTGTCTGATATTTACCAGTCTAGTTAGTGATCTTCTGAATAACAAAAACATAAGCTTGTGTAAATTTTCGACTGAGATCGTTTTGTATATGCTGCCTGCAGATACTGTTCGAGAGAAAACAATTCAATTCTACGAAACCGTAGTATATCGCATATATTGTTTATGATTTTCTTTCTCAAAAAAATATTTATTATAGTGAATATAATTTCTTTCCATCAAACCGTTTCCAAAGTTAACACCTTGATCGTTTTAATAACGCTGCCTAAATTTTAAGTTGAAATATACCATCGAGACCAACCAATTATTTTTTGTTGCTTATTGCTGTATTATGATGAACACCACCTTGTTGTGTATTAGATATATATACTTTATCACATAGCTCTTTGTTAGTTACAGTACACAGTAGTGAGTGTATCACAGTCTGCTAGGATTAACGAATTAATTATCAAGTGATCCAGAATTAAGTTGATGGATTTATCAGGGCATTTCATAACATTCATTATCAACTAAATGTCAACTTTTGTGTTTTTAAATGAGATTCATATTGTACAAGTTGTTAACAAAAATAAATGTTCTGATCTATTCATTGGCAAATTATATTCAGCTATTGTGCACTTACCATTTACTATCGAATGAATACAATTAGCGCAAAACGAAATATATCATATAACAATATTTAAGAACAACTTTCTTTAGAATAAACACACACACACGCAAAAAGAACCACACACAAAACAAAAACACGGAAACATGTTTCCTCAAATTGTTCCTAACTGCTCAGGTCAATTTCTTTATATTTTTTGCTACTTGCCTTGGTTCACTTGATTGCATCCCTCTGTGTATTTATATCGTGAATGCGACACTGGAAGCTGAATAATGTTTTGTTTTCGATCTTCAAGTTGATTCACAACGTATACATATAGTATCTCGTTACATAAACAATGCAATTGCAAACAAATGAATACATCACGTGTATATGTATATACGTAGATCGTTAATGGTGCATTTAAGAAAAACATTTCGGCGATCGTTTATTTTTTTAAACATAGCAAGACACGTTTCACTCGGGAAGTGATAGGTGCAGTATGTAAGTAGCCACAGACATTTTCGAAAATTGTTATGTGCTCCGGCCGGCCGCTTTCAGTGAACTGTTCTTTTTCTTTCATGGGTTTATTTATTGTTTATTTATTGAAATTAAAGTAAACGTTTACTGAATAACATGTATGTTGTTCTTTCCATATTGTAATTGTTACGGTTACAAAGATATTTCGAAGAGTAATTATGATGATAGAGTTGTCATAACGTACACTACCAAGTAATGCATGCATGCTAAGCAGTTATACGACTGGGATAAAAAAACAGTGTACTTATAAATTAAAGTCTTGTAAAGTTTATTTATCTTCACACCGAACATAATAAAAAAAATAATTTATTGACTGTTCTTTTTAAAGGACATCGTGAAGAAATAGACTTCCTTTTACATGCTGAATAAGGTACAAAATAAAGATAATTACAAGACATATATAATAAATACCATCCAATGCAAATTTCGATACATCGAAATTCCGGTAGTTCGAAAACAAATGGTCAGTCTCGACGACTTCGAGCTATCGAGTCCAGACTGTATTTTGATTATAGCTTCTATAAGTAATTTATATGTTAATGTAGGAGAAACGTTTCTGATTCATTGTTCACACACATTTACGTTGTTAATTTAGCCGACTGTTTTGTTAAGTGAACATGATCCAACGCTACAAATATATGCATATTCTTACCATTTGTGAGAGAACGAATATATCTTGTTTTGGCGAATTATGTATTTGCAATGAGGCATTACTAGTTTGAGTAATTGAATATTTATCAGAATAGGTTATAATGACACAATAAAATCAACATTTATTACAACAGAACATTTATGGAGAATGATTTATCATATCAATCGATAAATTAATCAGTCAGTTTTTTTGACTTTATTAAAAGTCACACCGACAAAGTTTCAAAACCATAACTTTTCAAAATCAGGATCAGGATCAAATAAATATAGTTTAAACGTGTTCAACATGCTGTCTTAAATATCTAAGATAATTCAACCACTGTTTCAGAAAGTCACAAAGAAATGTACGTATCTATTAGTGTACAAAAACAATTTAATATTTCAGAAATTACATTACAAGAGTTGATCCTGCTTTCAAGTGATCAAAAAGTTGATCTTGATTTTTCAAGGATAAATTAACTATTTTACATTTTCTCATCAATGATTAACGAAATATTATTTCTTAGTTCACATATTTATTCTTCTAAACAATCTGGATCACTTGTATCTATCTTCTTAGTTTTAAAGCAACAATGTATCAGCAAATCAAAATTATAAGTTTGATACTGATCCTGATTTTGAAAAAGGTTTGTAACATCGGGCCGGGTCATTTGACGACCTTTCTAGCTTTCTGTAGTGGGGAAAGACCCAGTCACATAAGTTGGCGTCTAGGAGTGACATAAAACAGTGACATAAATATCATATGTCATTAGTTACATAAATACTATCTTGAAACAGTTCGATAAACGCGCTCAATTGCCTAACGAGGTACCAGCTGCTGACATTGCATATGACGTCATTGTCGCCAGAGCATTGTTATGATGTCGCGTTGTAATTCCCACTTTTAACGACAAAAACCTATTCAGAGAGCGTTTTATTTACTGTATTTACTGGTGCAATTATCTTTAAAGTTATGTTTATGTGATAAATAGAATCTTATTTTCGTGTTTATTCAATATCATTTTTATGAAGCTCGTTGACTAAAATCATATGATGGATAAAATCTATCCATCGCTGCCGCTGGGTAGAACCACATACCTTCCGCAAGCTAGCTGGATATCTTCCACTCCGAACAGAAATCACAGTTCTTTTATTTTGTTTTGTTTAACCTTAGCTTGCTGAACAAATGTCGTCTGCAAAACTGTCGTCTTCCTTGATTTTAAAATTCATCAGAATTGCCCAATATTTGGAGAAACAATTGACAGAGTGTCAAACAGCTTGGATCCGGATTAGACGCCGAGTTGCTACTACTTCTTTGATTATCTTACAACTGCAACTTCTACTTATTCTGCCACAACCACTACTATTAATACCATAATTCTTACTACATCTTCTATTACTACTACTGCTACTACTACTACTACTTCAACTACTACTACTACTATTACTACTACTTCTACTACTACTTCTACTACTTCTACTACTACAACTGCTACTACTACAACTACTACTTCAACTACTTATTCTACTACTACTTCTACTACTACTACTACTACTACTACTACTTCCACTACTTCTACTACTACTACGACTTCTACTACTACTACTACTACTACTACTACTACTACCACTTCTACTGCAACAACTACTGCTACTACTACTACTACTTCTACTACTACTACTTCTTCTACTTCTTATACTACTACTACTTCTACTACAAATACTACTACTACTACTACTACCACTTCTACTGCAACAACTACTGCTACTACTACTACTACTTCTACTACTACTTCTACTTCTACTACTACTTCTACTACTTCTTCTTCTACTACTACTACTACTACTACTACTATTACTTATACTTCTAATACCTAAAACTACTTTTATTCTTCTATTTCTACTACTACTGCTATTACTAAAACTACTACAAATTCTGCCACAACTTCTCCTACTACTACTTCTTTACTGCTCTAACTATTATTATTACTTTTTACTACATTTATATCACAACTACCACTGCATCTTAAACTACTACTACTTCTACTGCCACTACTATTCTTCTACCCCTGATACATCTTTTACCAGTACTTCTTATTCTACTAATACTTCAACTACTCCTACAATTTTTACTACCTATAAAAAATACTAAATTAAATTCCCATACTTATTCTACTAAAATGATAATGAAATTCAAAATGGTGATAATGATGAGATAATTTATGACGACATTACCGATAATATTAATTATCTTAATAATTTGAAACTAGTTGAATAAAAATACTGAACGTATTTATCTAGAAGACAAAACATTGTAATTTATGTTACACAGAAAGGAACAATGATATTCGGCCTGGTTCATTTGATAAACACTCGTTAGACCTTTAGTCTGCTGAACAAAAGGTCGTCTGCTTAAACTGTCGTCTGCCTTAATTTAAAAAATCATCAGAATCGCCCAATATTTGGAGAAACAATTGGCCGAGTGTCAAACAGCTTGGATCCTGATTAGACGCC
>JAULCC010568913.1:0-10551 GCA_032358795.1 Nuttallia obscurata
CATTAATGATTGATGCCTTTTAGAGAGAACGAAGTTTCACGAGAGTATATATATATATATATATATATATATATATATATATATATAATGATTCATTTTAAGATGACTATCAGGGTTGGTGTTATATAGTACGCCCTGAAATGTTCTATTGTAAAATTGATCGACATATTAATTTTATGGTATCATACTATTTCAAATGTCTCAATTAGGTTTGAATTAGCTGAAATCTTTAAAAAGTAAGATGTTTGTAAATCATATAGTTGTTACAGGAAGAACTAAAATGTAGGGCTGGCTAGAAGTGTGTTTAAGCACTGCATACCATTGGATGTATACATACTAGTTAATTACTTACTGAGGTTTTATGCTTACTTGTAGTTTTATCTATTAGTATTTTTATTTATACTGTAATAAGTACAGTTAAAGGAGTCGACGTTGTAATATACCCAATACAATGTTTGTCACGACGTTACGACACACTGCCTGTTTCTATAACTTTTCTTTCAAAATAAGGACGATACATACTTGTTCAGTTTCTTTACAAAACGAAGTATATACAGATATATACACACGCAGCCTTACAAGCTTGAGCTTTGGTAATCACAGTTGTGGCATTCATTAAATATCAGAAAAGAAGGGACATATACACAAATCATTGAGATAAAAATCCAAATGTCAAAATACTTAAAAGGTGATGCTCTTAATTTAGAAATCATTCCCCATTTTGTTGTCTACAGCATCGGTTCTCCAGCGTACATGACCCCATCGTCCGAGTGCGCCTTTACAGAACTGGTTCTTGTGAAGAGGGACGACTCGTCTCTTTTCACTAACACGTCCATCATTGAGTTGGCGTCCTTTGGTATGCGATACCGGACGCCGCCAATGATACCCACATTACCACATATTTCTGTTACTCCAGAAACATTTCTTGGCATGATGAAACTGCGATTGTTCATTATAATTGATCCGTTTGATGTACGGCGTGCGTTTTGATAAAGGAGTTTATTTTCATCGTCTTCAGAGTGGTAGAGCGCTTCATCGCTATTCGCCGGAATAGGGCTGTTCGGATCTACACGTCCTCTTCTTGATCTAACATGCGTGTAAAATAGAGTAAAATTATTTGAAATAACTGGAAATGTTAGAGCGACGAGTAAAACACCACTAACCGCACATGCGGTGCCAACAACGTATCCGATAGGAGAGGTAGGATAAACATCGCCGTATCCAACTGTTGTCATGGTGATCAGAGCCCACCAAAAGCCCATGGGTATGGTACCGAACATGTCTCCTGGATCTACAGCGTCTTTTCTCTCTGCATAATATATCATGGTGGCAAAAACAAGCATTCCGATAAGGAGAAAAATGCCTAACATAAGTAACTCCTGTACACTAGCCTTCAACGCATATACCAGAATCTGTAGCGCTTGGTAATGCTTTACCAGGTGGAAAATACGGAACATGCGGATAATACGCAAGATAAACAAAATCTCAATCATAAGACGCTCATTTACAAAACAGAACTGGAAGCTTTCCATGTTTAAAATCAACTGCATGTACAGAGGCACTAGCGCGAGAAGGTCAATAATGTTCATGGCTGAACGAACGAACTTGAGTTTGTTGGGTGAAAAGCTGAACCGCACGATCAACTCGATTGTGAAAAAGATTGTACATATCATATCCACGATTTGTAGCGCATAATTCGGAGTTATAAGATATTTTACTGTGGACTTTTCGCCATCACATCCGGTTGAAGTCTCGTTTCCCCCAGCAGACGTGTTGATTGGTTTTAGGCGTGGTTTTAGTTCCGGTAACGTTTCCAGACAGAAGCCGGATATCGATGTCACAACAAAGAGAAGCGATATGATACCGTAAATCTGAAAAAAAGGAAAGTAGAAATACTCAGTTCTTTTTATTTGTGATATTCTAGGCAACCGGTCTATACAGAAAATCAGTTATATATTTTTAACAAAGTGTGTAGGATATATATCATTTCAAGTTATGCATACTTAAAGCTCCCGTGCCTTTCTAACATATAGATATTGTAAAGATAACTGATGATATTTACCGGCCTCAGTCTATACCAACAGAAGTGTCTTGCAAGATACAAGATATTTTATTTGTACATAAAGGCCAACGGCCCATAATAGAACATAATTGTATAATATCATTTACACTTTATTCTGACAAATATGGTTATCGCTTTGTTTGTCAAACTTTCTGTTACTTTAACTTTAATGTGTTACTCCTAGATTTCTAGATTTTGTACCTGCTGTAGTAAACGCGTGCAAATATTAGATAATATATCTACACGAAGGTACTCATAACACCTTAAATGCGTTTACATCTTAATAAAGTGGATATTATTTGTTTTACCTATTGCAACAATCTATTGTTTGAGTTGCATTATAAATTATTTATTTTCAGTTTTAATATTATGCAATAATATATATGACCTGTTTCCAAAAGATAATATCAGTTAGGAGACATATACGCTATACACTGACGAAATTTCTGAAAACATATACATATTCTTCAACAGTCTATTTGGATTCGAAATAAGTTTAAAATATTGGATACTGCTCCTCAATCTCTCTTTTTGTAGATACTGGACTTTCAGTACGTCTATATGTGCATTACCAAAGAGCACGATATTATTTCTGGCTTTCGCATAAATACCATAACATTTGCATAGAGGTGGTACCGAATACTGGAAGCAAATATTATCAGCTTTCATAACTGCCTTTAATCGTCCTATTTCTAGGCATACTAGTCAACGTATTCAAAATTTAATACAGCGTGTAAATATACATAATCTAGTATGGCATCATTACATATATTTTAAAAACGTTTGCATGAAAAAGGTTGAACTTACTCAACATTGTTAATATTCTAAGACCCCATATTTCAGAACCACACAGCATTATTGAGCTCACTTGTGAGTAATATATTTAAAACAAACGTTCTATAGGGTGTTCACTATATAAACCATATATAGGTAGTTAAAAATGTAATTTTTCAACCTTTTTTGCTTTAAGGACATAGCATCCGTCATTCAGTACACATATATACTATTAGAGAGACAGGTTTTGTTGGTTTAAAAGACATTAATAATAACACAAGACGACCATAAGACGGGTCAGTCACCTTATAGAAATTCCGTGTATTTTCATGAGAGACCATTGCTTTTCGACATCCTACAGTAAGCTTTCGTCTGTGTGATTCTTAAAAAAAAACATAGTTGTAAACGAGCAAATTGTGATTCAATACAGTTTTACAAGTTCGGTTTTATATTTAAACCGCATAATGTCAATGTACATATGTCATAATAAAGACAATTGTTAATCATTTTGAATCATTCGTGACTCGCGTATTAACTTGTCAGTGTTTTCTTAATGAAGCTAAAATGACTTATTCAAAAGTAGCTAATGCATGGGTATTCGTATCATGAAACAATGTATCATTATAAGGGTGGACCTTAAAACCTTGAAAGAGTTGACTTTCATACCTTATTAGAGTTGACCCTTATACATTTCCAGAATCGACCCTTATAGGAGTCGACCCTTAAGAAGGATAAGAGTCTAGCCTTTATTGAATGAACTATCTTTAACAAGAGATTCAAATACGTTCCACACACTATCAAACATAGCTAGACCTATATGTTATCTGAAAATCAATACGTGTTTTATTTAAGATGACAAGGTTATCTAAAAGGCTCAGTTATTTATGTACGACTATAGACAAAGATGTGATCTACAGAACCGCCCCTGGTATGATAAAAAACAAAAACCAATACAGAGAAGAAACCAACATTAGTCTGCGATATTCATTTTTATGTTGATTTGTCAGTTTAAAAGTCCTTTTAGGTTCCGATAAGACTAGACATGGTTAAAAAGGTTGACAATGGAATATTAGATTTGTAATATAGTTGGGTTATAAATCACAGCGTTTAAGTTCAAGTCATGCGACAACCTTTTCAGTTGTAATGGTAGAAGAAGTTCATCTCAAGTATCCATAATAAAAACCACCAACCTTCCGATTACTAGCTTGATAGTTTCCAGGCATGATATATTGTACATGTATGATCCGTGCCGGGATTCGAGCCCACGATCCAACATGGGTAAAGAGCCGAGTGAATTCATGTTAACGATTCTAACCACAGAGCCGCGAAGACCCTCATACTATTTATAAGAATTGCCAAATCAATATCCATATATTCTTTATCGGTCTATATATTAACAAAGGGATCCAAACATGACTTTTATCTAAATGTAAATGATACATAGACTCCGGCGCCATTCAGTTTTGAATTGTGTTAATATGCCGTAAAACCAGAAATAACTTCTATCAATTTTGTGCTATACTTTCAGATCGATATGTTGTAGTAATTGCTTTTTTTGCAAACAATCAAATACATACATTTACATTTAATAAGGAAAACCGGAGGCTAAAGTACTACAAAGCACGTATTTCTTTTGACGCACAGCAATAGGCATTTGGAATATGTCATAAATGTTGTATATTTCTGATAACTCTAAATGCTAACTTAACACCAGATCGATGCCATTGAATCCAGTTTGATTCTTTGCGTTTTTCCCCGAATGATGTGGATAACTAAGATTTAAGCATTTGCCTGTGTATTTGGGGTAAACAATTTGATTACAGCATCAACTCTATCTTCAAATGTCTCGAAAAGAATTCCGCCACTGGAAAAGTCTGAAACTGCATACAAAATCCAAGTCTTATAAAATATTTGATAAAATGATCATATTTGACCGTGTTGTTTTAAGCGTTGCACACATTTCTGGGTACTTAATTTTCAGAATCTAGTTGCATAAAAGGGACAAAACTCTGAGGACATGTATGAGCTTGACATACATATTTTGATTATATGCTGACCCTGTATAATCGATAAGGCGTATATATTGAGAGCTCGAAGAAGTAAATATTTAACAAATGTCAAAGTAAAAACCGACAATTGTATTTTGAGACGAACACACACGAACATATGGACGGACGGGCGAACTGACTGACAAAATGACAGCTTTGTTCTGCCATTTTTGCTTGAAAAAGGGGACAGACAAATAAGTGGTTTGCACAATCTCCATTGACCTCTTGAGACAACTTTAAAGCTGTCTCTTCCATAAAGGTTAAACAGCTCATATTAAAAAAGATAAATAAGTTGAAACAATATAAAATTGATAGTTTGAGGTAAATATTTGATTTGATATAAATATTTCTTCCATTAATCAATACCACATTCGCTGCGGAAAACACAAAACAAAGTCAATACTCGCTATAAATTAATGTTAACTGAAGTAGCTGATAGACGTGCAAACTGCACATTTCTTCCCGACTAATGTGTATGATATCGTCCGGTCGATTGAAACTCAAACAGAAGCCTTATCACTCGTAGCCGCATCTGAAGAAATGTGACTAACGGGAAATGAAAATCACTCTTACTGTTTGATCCTGTCCACTTTGTTCATTTTAAAAGGTCACATTCGAAATAACAAAACCAGACTTAATAATAGCTATTCACTGGATAGAAATTGCCTATTTGAAAATGTTATAGTTATTGTTGTTTGCGTCAATAGACCTTGAAAGTGAATGCAAGTTAAATGAGCCAAACAACAACGGCATCACGTGTTGATTAAACTTGTTAACTGTTTATAAGTGTCGTATAATGGGAGGACATTTGAAATATCATTTGTGTTACATGCCAACTACAACTGAAGTAGTGAAGTTACATTATATTTTAACCAAATACTCTCACGGTATGGTAGGAGATATATTTGAGATGTATAACACGTTATCTATGTAGGAGAAACAGAACATCATTTGCCTTCTAACAATATTTACAAACGGGTTACTCAATTACAGTATGCGACAAATGTCCCTACAAACTGATGTCGATGATTGCGTGTTCTTTCTAACGACAGCAAACCAACCCAAACCTCCGAAATAGAATAAAATAAAAAAGCAACAAAAAAGAACCAAGTGAATGTAACTTAGTTCTATTTTTATATTCATGTTAGTGTATATTCCACATGTTCTACAGGTTTAAATTCATGCAAGTGTCTTGGTATTATTACGACGATAGTAAACAGCAGTACTTTATTTGGCTGCAATTCATCACGGAAATACATGTGATGGACGTATAATCTAGGTTAGCAGTGTTCGAAAGCATGCAGATGATTTCAATAACTACAAAACTGGTAACATTACCAAAGAAACAGATAATATGGCGCGTAATTTTACGCAGAAAATACAAAACCGTTGTGTGTGTAATTTTGCTAAATTCATCCAGATAAATGTTGTTATTGTTCGTTTGTCTACCTTCAACTGTTCTCACATGTATGAAACACAAACCGTTGAATTTAGACTGACCTTGAAACTACTTCTAAAGCATCTGTGGTCCTTTTTGTGAAGGAGGAATTGTAAAATTTAATTCCCTTATTAAATCAACACAAAATTATGTTCTTTATTCTTTAGATTCAATTTAAAGAGTGCAAGTAATCATCTCCTTCTGATAAAGGTGGGAATTGTTTGATTCTCATATTGTTTGACCTTGACCTCCTTCAGCGTGTCACGTGATCAAAGGGCACACCAAATGTAATTTTTGAGATATAAACATGTTTGTAAATGAATTATGCCAATACAAAATGAAAACATAAAGGACTGGAAATGGACGATATTGCTTGAAACTGTAACAAAATGTTTCTCATAATGTAATAAGCGCAACATACCCACTAAGGTATTCAGCAGCTTCCCATCTCAACTATCGCCACTATATCACGTAAACAGTCAGTGGTATAATAGGTAATTTATAAATCGCTGTCAAATACCATTATTTAACCTTTAGCCTGCTATGGGCGACCGTGATAGAACAGGCAAACAGCTTGGATGCAGATTAGACGCCGAGTAACTCGGCGAATAATCAAGATCAAAGCTGTTTGACACCTCAGCCAATTGTTTCTCCAAATATTGCGCGATTCTAATGAATTTTAAAATCAAGACAGACAATAATTTAAGCAGACGACATTTGTTCAGCAGGCTTAGGGTTCAATTCAACTGCTACAGTTACTTTTTTGAAAGATTGGTCGAATGTGTAAAAAAGCACAAGCACGTCTGTTTTTCTTACAAACACATATAAATACTTACCTTTCACAGACTTGTAAATACTTTTTCAGATAAATAAGTTTGTCGTTTATTGTAAGATTTTGAGAAACTCTAATTCTGTATGATCGTTGTAAGTAAATTTCTTTTTACAACTTGAGTCTTTTGGGGACAAAGCGAAACTCGGAAAATCACATGACATCATCGAATGCGCGATTTCGTGAGGGAAAAGCGCTGCGGGCTGTTTTATCAAGATTTGAAACATTCATACACGCCATTTGTCTCGATATTTTGGTTTCAGGCTGAAGAGATATTTAGTGTATGCTTCCCTGAAGATATATCAAACAGATGGGATCGAGTAATAATGTCTTACACTCTTAGATGTTAGACTAAAGCCATATATTAAAATATTTGTCTTTTGAGATAATCAAATACTGACGTTTACCAAAACGTATTTATGACATTTCTTTGATAAGAAATACTTTCTTCTTCATCTTTTTGTGTGCTGTGCATGGAAAACAAATACACATTTCTTGTTTTTGGCCTGGTGTTAGACATTTGTTATGTTCATTCAGTAGCCTATGCAGACCACATGTTCCATCATGATAGGGCTTAATCGATTCTGGCGGAAGATCATTGTCTAGTTAAGTATGTTTCCCATAAATAGGAAATGTACTTTTTTGCTGACAGCTAATAGGTTTTCATGCAGTTCATGTATCTACACAACTGGACCCAGCCAGTACCTAAGTAAAAATTAAGTGTAGAACTCATTCAAAGGCAAACAAAAGCAATTGGATAATTCGAAGCAACCTTATAAATTGGTTGTTATATACTAAAATGTGGCTATGGGTTGGGGTTTTAAATGGAAGTAGATGATTTATTAGTCCTTTGTTTCTGTGTGCACTAAGTGACTTACACAAACCGTTTTACGATCATAAGATGATGTATATCATTCAATAATATGCATACTTTTAGCATAGTGGAAAACCTAACTCTATAAAAACGATTAGCTTCACAATATCATTTTTTTTATAGAGATTAGTCAAAAGAGCTAGAGCAATTAGCTGTTAGTTTTGATAGCATGATAGGTGTACGTGTAACTGAATAAGTGTACCATTAAATGGAAGTAGATGATTTATTAATCCTTTGTTTCTATGTGCACTTAGTGACTTACACAAACCGTTTTACGATCATAAGATGATGTATATCATTCAATAATATGCATACTTTTAGCATAGTGGAAAACCTAACTCTATAAAAACGATTAGCTTCACAATATCATTTTTTTTATAGAGATTAGTCAAAAGAGCTAGAGCAATTAGCTGTTAGTTTTGATAGCATGATAGGTGTACGTGTAACTGAATAAGTGTACCATTTCTCTGGTAAAAAATAACTCCAAGTACCGTCCGAAGTTTTTAGTCGACACAAACAAAATTTATAGTTCTTCGCTACGTTTTATGTGTTTTTTTTTTCGTTTGTTTGTTTTTATTATGCGTTTTTTTGTAAACTGGCACGGTATACATGGAAGTCACATACAAATTTTAAAAGATTGGGTGTTTGTAAACATGAGGTAAGCTCATTTATTGATCACCCGTTTTGCTTTAATGGCTTTCATGTTTTCTGACTGAGGACGACCATACAGCTGCCACCAAGCGTTCAAAAACATGAAACGTACTGATTAGATTTCAGGTTCATGGTACGTTTGTTTCCTTTACCCCTTTTACATCTCTGCAATGCTATAGTAGTTATTGAAATCTAAAAAGGACATATCTGCCACAGTTTATATATGACACGAATTTCAAATGAAGGGTTGAACCCTGATTAAAAGACTTCATGCATTTAACTGTTAAATTAAATCTTAACTAATTCAATACAACACGGTGTAAACGTTTTTAGCGTAATTATGTGATAATAACTGTGAAGGGTTTCATCCTGAAACCTTTTACATTCATGCTATTCGCATATTTAACTTTGGCACAGTTTTGGAAACTTCTGATTTTTTTACCTTATCTGGACTATAGTCGCCTTAAACATTTCACCGAATAATATATTTGGTAAACCAGTATTTCAAGAAAACATATATTGTTGTTTGAGTCACAGTTATATGCGTTAATAATTAAGTCAACTTAGTCCTAATCATGAACATTGTTTACTTTTTGGCTTGTCTGTTAAGACAGAGGGCTGTATTTGAACCCAGGATCCTTCGATCCTGAGGCTTGCGTATTACCATTAGACCACCATCCCCACGTGTATAAATACGTATATACAGAATTTTAAAGGACACTTTTACCTAAAATCACAGATAAACATTTTTAACAAGTGTTCGTTATATCTCAACGGAATGTCACGGTCAGAAAGGATCCGTGGGCAAACGCCTAATACGACTTGGTCTAATTGGTGCTTTCTGGTTCCAGAGTCATTACCAGTTTGTCTATCGTTATCTGACCTCATTCACACTGAGAAGTCTGAGAGTAATTACCGGAGATGTTTATGACATTCGCAATAATGAAAAAGACATCGGCCGTGTGGTCAAGTAGAGTAAAAAGCTTCCTGCAATTTTGCTGTCAGTATCTGATAACTAATACGGTTTGCTTCATACATGTCACATGGTGTATGATGTCGTTTGTCAAACAATGAATATTTGATGTACAATATAGTCATAAGAAATTCTGTAAAAGAGTTCTTAACTTTTATTATTTTGCATTACAATTTATGTTAGAAGAAGAGTCATTTAATCAAGTAAATTGAGGGAAGATACAGTATAACGATTAACAATATTTTACTCATAATCCGTTTCTGATGCTTGTTTGATTTGATAAAGATGTCAACAGGAAGTGAGTGTCCAATTAGATCTAATGGACTTATCAAAGTGCCGTTAGTGAACTGTAAATGTTTTGAACCATTACAGTTTTCCTACCTATAAAAGGTTAAATAACCGTCTCCCCCGAAGCAAAATAATTTTTAAATGAGATAATAATATCATACCCCATTTATATAGCACTCTTTTCATATTTGACATACGTTCAAGAGAGCTTTATATAACTTCATTAAACACCCCCCCACCTCCGATAATCAGATTGTAAGTCGGCCGTTAAAAGATGGCGCAGATTGCAGCCAAGACACCCCTTCATAGGTACCCGTTTATACACCTGGGTCGAGTGAGTCACATGTGGAATTACTTTTCTACCCAAAAAAATCCGATGTCTCGAGCTGGATTTGAACTCAAGACCAACCGTCCTTAGGCCTGGATTTTGCCCATAGACCACCGTCTCCATGATAAATAGACACGTTAAAACACACAAAACAAACTATGTCAGCAATCCATCATAGCAAACGGATTACATAAACGACATACACGTTGAACAAATCTAAATAAGAATTCAGAATGTGAGAATATATCAGTTATCTACTTATTCGAAAATCATAACATTACCAACG
>JAULCC010569024.1:0-10551 GCA_032358795.1 Nuttallia obscurata
TCCCTTTCCTTTTTCTTATCACAACTGTAAGAAATTTGTCTTATCTCTACACAGATACAATCATTGACATAGTTTAAAAACACAATCATTAAAGAGTCAAAACTTTAATCATAGGGTCAATGGTTTGATATGAGTTGATAGATTTTTGTTGTCAATAACAATCTATCAATCAATACAAAATAAATATTTTTAAACCTACTCATTTTCAGTTATAGTGTTAGATAGCTAATTTTAAATCGTGAAAGATTACTGGGTACGCACAGTGATACATTCACTAAGAATATTTTGTTTGTTCGTTTCATTTCAATTACATCAATATCTGCTAATGGACGAAGAATATTTGAACACTGAACTTTTCAAGTCTATTCAAATACTTTATCATTTCTTTTTCAGGATTCATATAAAAATGCTGTAAACTGGAAAATACTTCTACAGTGCATTTTTTTAAAATTTCTTTGTTGCTGTGCTTTACATCTCTTTCAAGAAAATTTCAATTACATCACTGCAATCATTTAGCCTAACCTCATTCTTCATTATCTTAATTATGACTAACCAGCACCTCTGCAGATAACTTTACCATTTTCTCTGCTTTAGTAATTTTAGATAAACTGTATGGCACTTATTCTTTTAATATTACTGATTTCTTTCATGTAAAAGTAGCTTACCAGTAGACTACATAAACCAGTTTATGACATTTAAGGGACATGACATGTTACAACATTAATTGGTCATATATAGACCTAATTAGATATCCCCAGTGATGCACTGACTAAAGAGTATGACATCCCAATTTGTACTAAAGCAACAAGATTAAAGTATCACTTCAGTATCCAGGCAAAAATGTTTTCTTCTTCAACATTTCCCATACTGTTGCCAATATATTAGGACTGCTTTCTTCCATATTTGATAAATAGACTTTTTCTTCAAATACAACTAGTAATATGTATACAAGATGATGTTTTCAAAATAAACAAGTCGTGTTGCAGTAATATCACAACACTTAGTAATTAGTGACATACATATAATATATACTTACCCTAATTATATACCTAAATGGTTTATTATTGTAGTCTTCCGTAGACAAAAGGAGAAAGAGTAGAACATCACTTAAATCTTGTAAATATTCTGAAACAAAACAACATCATTCAACAACAACTAATAAATAAAGCTATGAGGAAAAAAACAACAACCACTCCAGAAATTAATTTGAAGGACTGGTATATTTCACATTTTGCACTCCAACCATTGGTAAATGAACAGTACTTTGAGAAGAATGTTGTACAGTAACCACACATGGACAGAAGACAGGCAATCTATCAGTTTTCCAGCATCCAATAGATCTTATAAACTGATTTTTAAGCAAGCTTAACCCATTTTCAAATACCAACAGAAAAATTAATAGCAAATCCATGGCAAATTAGGTTAATGTCTTATTGAGCTTTATAAAATAAAATAAAAATTTGCTCTCTATCAATTCATTTTGTCATTATTTCCATAACCAGCAATCTGACATCACATGCTGCTCTTAAAGTAACCAGAACATAATAAAAAATATGTTATTTAAATATATAGTACAACAGATTTTTCTACAACACATTCCTTTTTTATTAAATTTTGTTTCTTAAAAAAAAAACACACACTCTCAGATGGTGTTTAACTCAGACCATTTATAGAAAATAAACAACATTAACTTGTAAGTCAAGTTTTTATTTTTATACACTCACATATAAACATGTACAGTTTGATAATTTAGTTTGAGCAAAATTTTCTAGTTCAAGTGCATTATGAAGCAAGGACTGGCCTTAAATAGACATAACATACAGGCAAAATTATGCTAGTCACAATGAGTGAAAACAACAGATCTGTGACAGAGTGAATCAACACATGAACCCTATATAACAACATCTGCTAATAAAATCAATTATATTACTAATAGAATTATAAAATCAATTTTAGATAAAACAAAAACTTACGTCTTTCATCCTGCGGTGACATAGAAACTAGATCCCTACAAATATCATGTTCCATTTTTACCTCAAAGTCAAAGAATTTCTGCTCTAGAAGTGGGCCTCTTTCTGTAAATGTAGAAATATGACAGATAACTGCTGAATAGCAAAGGTATTTAAAATCTATAATACATTTTTGAATACCTTCAAATCAAAAGTTCATTCGATAGAGTTCCATCAAAATGTCAGTAGAAAATGTAGATCACACAGGCATAACATACAATATAAACTAATTATATTTCATAACTCCATCTATTGAGTAAATCTGCAAGAATAAAAAAAATAGATAATTGAAAATGAAAAATAACCCAGAAAAGACATATACAGACCAAGGTCTTTTGACTTAAAATTTGTGTCATTTCAATATTTTAATTGTATCAAAGTGGCTAGTTAATATAACCCTGTTTTAGGTTTCTTACCATGTCTGAAGCAACATCTCCTACAATTAACCGTTACAGTGTGTCGACATAGATGCCTCTTTGTGGATACCAAGATCATACTATAGCCTGGCTATAGTTTGAACACGCGTCTTCTAACCTTAGAGCCATGCAATGTTACCACAATGTCATGATGGAGTCTTGGTATTTTGTTTGAATGCATGATACTTATACAGTTATACTGTCTCCTTGCTATTTGAAATTAAATTTAATCAAAAGCTTGCAATGGGTGAACTATTTAAATCTTACCATCTTTATTAGCTACTTTTGCCTTCTCTAATGCCCGTGTGTACAATCTTATATGAGAAGCAAAGTCATCCACCATTCTTTGGGTAAAATATGGCATCCAATCCACATCCTTTGACCTGAAATTGCATGAATGGTTTTAGAGGATATTTGAAAGATTTCACTATGTCAGTCTATGTCAAATAAGAATCCTCTGTTGTGCATTGGAATGGAACCCTTTAAAACAAATTTGAGAAAGGATAGTCCATGCCATGATGTTTCAGACTATGTTAGGTGAAAATCTATCGAGTTTTTTTACAAGAAGCAGTCTTTCAAAGGAAAAGTTCACAGACAGACAATAGACAAAGTGTGATCAAAAATACTCACTTTTGACCACTTTGATACTGATTAAAGCGATTTTCTAGGTCCAATTTATCTAACCTTTTTCGGCCTGTACTCATTCTCATGATTATTAGTTTTTTATTTTAAATTTTTTAAATCATATTTTCAATATTAACAGTTACTCTTTACTTATAGGATTTTCAGTTACACGAATAAAAATGAAACATCTTACAGTTGAGATCTAGACAGTATTTTTTATCAAGTACCTGCTCATTGTACTCAGACATTTACACTGAACATTCATTTTCAAAATATAAGCAAACTAAATAGATTTTGTAACTTGTTCAACATCAAAACATATTTTTTATCAAAAACTTCAACGAAATCACATGGTGATATCATTTTTCAAAAAATGATTGGCTTCGCCATTGACTTTCACAAAAATGCTTGTCCAAATTTTACAACATCCAAATTAAATGGTTACCATACATTCTTTGCTGATAGACATTTCTTTGCGTCCTACAAGAAGACAAGTAGATTATTGACACGTTATGGATTTGTTACATGCTAGGACTTACGATTTTACTCTGGATTTAAATTTACTATCTTTCTCTTTGCTAAAATTGTAAACTGTAAAATTGAACTGTCAATGTATAGACAAGAATGATAACTCTGCAAATACTGTGTGCAATTAGAGTAATCTTAACTGTAGGAACATCCAAAATCACAGAATTTGGATCCAGTATCTCGTAAATAATGCTACGAAAGGAGTATTTTTTCAAGTATATTGCCACTGATATTAAACTTCCATTAAACTTGCATGATGTTCTCAACTAACAGAAAATGTTGATACTTATATATTTTCTTTTGCATGATTCACTCAGACTTATGCATGAGTGGGCATGCTGAAGTAATAACCGGACATATTAATAACCTGGGAAACGCCAATCTTTTCATTTAAAGATATTATATTTTTGGAATATTGTTCACTCAAGAGGGGAAAATGTAATGACAATGTCATGTAGTTTACCCCATATGATGGCGTGCTGAACATAAACATTGAACAGAAAGGATGGATTGGATTTTTCAAATATCATTTTTGAAATAAACTTGATTTTCATTCGGTTAAGTTTGGTTCAAATAGATTGCGAAATTACCCCTAGAGGTTGCCAGCTCTTATGGACAACATTGTGAAAGTATAAATAATGACCAAGATTTAATTAGAAAAACCTTACATTGACAAATATATATTATCAAAACAATCTAAGAGCTATTCCAGAAAAATCTCTGTGGATGTAGGAAGGACAGGCAATTAAACAGAACCTTGATGGATGCTTAATTGCTTCAGATGCACATGTCAAAACTAATCAAAATTCTGTAGGTATATTTTTGACCCTCATTTCTACCCCCTAAGAAAATGTTTTTGGAATAGCCCTCAGGGTAAGTTTCTCAGTTGCATGTTTTCAAATCATAAGGTACTGCAGAAAACCTTTACCAACCCTTTTAAAACCAATTACCATAGTGCATGTCAGGTCCAGAGTTTCACAGAGAACAGTGATTAAAGAGCAAAGTGTACCAAGGGTTAGAGGTAAAGATAAGTATTGTCACAATGCTTTTCATTCTCACTCTACAAATCAACAAAACCAAACCAGTTACCTCTGTGAAAATGCAATGAAGACTTTCTGAACACACTGCCGGATTTCCAATAGGAATTTGTCATCATCACTGATCTCTCTGTACCAATTTTTAATGTAGTCTCTGGCTGTGTACTCTAGGACCTGGACATATGTATAAACATATACAAGCAAGAGCTTAGTAAAAGAAGTGTACACTTTTGACCCTTATCACACTGAAAAAGATTTCAACTGCTGCAAATAATGTCATTTGCTGAAGTGTGAAAAATATATCATCTTTTTTTACTAGAGTATATTGGCAGAGTGGCAAACACTTTGGACTTAGATCAGACACCCAGTTACTAGGCTTTAGATTAGGGTCAAAAGTGTTTGCATAAGTACTCAAGACAGTTGAAAGTAGAAGTAAATTTCTTTGAGATGTATAAAATAAAATTCAGATATATACATGTAGCTTCAAATATTTTATTATTTAATCAAAACTTTATATCAACTGTATATCTCTATTTCCTACACCTTTAATATATGAAGTGGTGGGGGGCTTGAATGAGAACCATTCAAGGGACATATGTGTAAAGTTTGATTAAAAACAGATGGACAATGGACGGAGAATACTCTGCATTAAGATATTTTAAGTATGTCCTATAATAAGTCTATGTTAGGAGATCAAAAACAAGATGTTTTTGGTTTTTTGTTTGTTTTGGAATTTAAAGTCCCTTTAACAGTATTTCAGTCATAATGCGACGTCCAGCTGATTACAGGTGGAGGAAGACCCAGGGGGACCTCTGTACACTATTTCAGGAACAAAGTGCACCCGGGTAGAACCACCACCGACCTGCCGCAAGCCAGCTGGAAGGCTTCCTCACTTGAAAAAAAAAACAAGATAGTAAAGAGGTTGATCAGAAGATAGTAAAGAGATTAATAAAGGCAGAGCAAATTGACTGATAAGAGAAAGTAAACAAGTAGATAAGGAGAAGAAGATAAGGAAAAAGTAAATAGGTGATCAGGAGACAGCGAAGGGATAAATAAAAGGTGCAGGAAAGCAGTTTATAAGAGGAAGTCACGGTTGTTTAGCAGGGTTGATTTGTGAAAAGTTAGTTCTTGCATGCACATACCTCCTGTAGAACCTCATCTATAACACTGGACCCCGTAATTCTTTTATCAAACCTCTTGATCTTTGTGGCCCCTTCCATTCTCTCATATACCTGCATAACATGTATATCACAGATATATTACAACAATGCTATTCTTGTTTTACCCCACTTTAACAGGTCAGGCATTTTAGCTTGAATTTGGGGCAAAGGTTGAATTAAAACAGAATTTCTTTTTGCTACACCTCCAGGAAAAAGTCTCAAAAAATTGATAAAATCTGCATAGGTTCCAACTAAAAAACATTTCATTCATTTGCAGCTGTGCATTTTCATGAACTGAACAAAGTTGGGGGTTGAGATGTATAGTAATTCAGATCAGATGACCTAGTGAGCTAGTTACGTATTTGAACGACTAACTGTGATCTAATTAACAATAATGCACAGCTACAAACGAATTTTTTTTATTATAACATTCATAGCATAAAAAAAAAGAAGTAATTTTTACATTTATGCTCACAGGACTAGATGTATTAAAAAATTATCTTATTTTTTTGCAAATTCATGTCATATGTGCGTTAACCTTGGTTCTCACCTCAACCATGATTTATAGTTGAATAAATCATAATACATTCTCTTTTTGTTTATATATATGATATCGCAAGTCATATTAGATTGACCCTTTATTTTTCAAAATTGCAAAAGTCCAAATTTCTTTAATAAGTCTTAGACAAAATAAGGATTCTTTTTCAAAGAATTGTCAATTTAATATCTGAAATATTTTACAGGAATAAAAAAGCTTTCAGCAATAGTACACAAGACCCCACCATCTTCTAAAAGTATACAACCATATTGGTACCTTTTAAATTGTGTACCAGTAGTCAGCTTCATTTTAATATTAAAATAATTTCTGTTCCAGTTTGTATGGTCAACTCTTATCAACTCATCTAGAAGGTATGTTAGTAATTTCAAAAGCATTAACCTCAAAGGCTTTACAACTGTACAATAACTTAAGAAACAGATACAATGTATTGTAGTTAAGTATGTACATGTAACATATACTGGTAATTGTGTAATTGATTCACTATTTATTATTTCTCAGTCTTTTGAAATATACCATTGTATTAGGACTCACTAAAGTCTAACAGTTTACAGTGGTAAATTTAAAAATGTGGCAAACCATCTATCATGCAAGCTTAAAAATTGTTTTTACAGATAAAAATAATTTGAACAAGCTTTGTAGAGGGTCAACCAAGGAACACTTCATGCCAAAATATTTTTCAAACCTGGCCAGGAGTTTTGGAGAAGAAGATTATTTAAGTTATCACTATATACATAAAAGGAAAGCTGTCCTTGGTGGTCATGTTCTTTTACTGATCAAAATAATCTGAACAATCTTTAAAGAGGGTCACCAAAGGAACACTTATGCCAAATTTTCTTCAAATCTAGGCACTGGTTTTGCAGCAGAAGATCTTTAAAAGTTTTTCCTTTCTTTTGCCATGGCAACCAGAGTTCTGCATGGAAACAAATTCTTTGAACAAATTTGAAAGGGGAACACCTAAGGAACATCAATGAAATGTTTTATTAAAATTGGCCAAACAGTTAAGATGGAGATGTCATTTGAAGCAAATGTTGACAGATGGACTACTGACGATGGACAAAGACCAGTCGTATTAGCCCATCATGAACCTCTTAAATTCTAACTTTTTTTCAAATTTTACTGAAATATCTTCGATTTGTCAGAATACCAACTTTAAACAGCTTGGTTCATCTCTTCAGTCACCTGGATCCATAGACCCTATTACCAGTAGTAACGGTAGTCCACTACTGTACAAGAGTACTCACACTATGTATTCCTGGGGTATACAGGAGAACATCTTGCTGAAGCAGGAGTCTGTGTCGTGATTCTTGAAGACCAAAGTAATAGGCAATTGAAAACCCTCTGTAAATGATAAATCCACAATGATAAATAGTTAATGATATTGAAACATTCTGTACCTCAAAGAAATATGCTGAAAAATGTTTTAATGCAAAATAAACAGCCAGAATCACTTTCCTTTTATAAATTGGTATACTTGATTATAAATTAAGGAGAAAACACAAATGATAATATCCATTTATTAAATAGAAAATATTCTGATCAGATCCAACTTAAAAGTTATGATAATTCAGTTTTAATCATTTTGGCTGCCTATGGCTATAAACTCATGAAATGGATAAGACTGGACTTCGAGCTGACAAAAATGAATTTACTCGACACAATTAGCCAGTGGCATTTATCTCCTATATAGTTCTGTTCATCAACATAATGATCCCAAACTGTTAAACTAAGTGAATCTTTGTACTGGTATGTACCAGAAACATTACTGAAAATTGGTTACAGGAATAAGTAGAGGCAACCACATCAAATTAATAAAAAGTTATTTGTATATACATCTGATCTGAGTTAATGAAGGCACTTATAACTAGGGGTCATTCAGTAGTTTCTAGTATGGCTTGGTAAATAGGGGTCATTCAGTTATTTCTAGTATGGCATGGTAAATAGGGGGAATATCAGTTAATTCATGTCACAGAAACTTTCATATCCAAATCTGAACTCACAACTACTTGTAAACAATTCTAAGCAGAATTTAATCTTACAGTATTTATTTTCTGGACATTACAGGTATGGTCTTTAATTGAATAATACATGTTAACATTTTGTTATTTTACTTTAGTACATATCAAACAGTGTTAATTACATATAAAGAAAGCTCTGATATGCATTTTAACAGAAGATATAAATCAGAGGAGTTGAAATGCCAGATTAGCTAGATGGTGCAAGTTTCATTTAATAACATCTACATACAGATATGCAAGAAAAAAAAGTAAAAATATTTTTCATCAATTACTATAAAAATCAAGGTATCTTTTCTTGCAGAACAACCCTAATAAGAAAGAAAAATTTTAATCACCCAGCTGTGAGGAAGACAATATAAAGGAGAAGGTAGATTCCGTAGAAGCCAAAGGTTGTCAGAAACAACAAACAACCCAAAACCAGCCAACTTCTACTCAGCATCTGAAATAAAGAATAATACTACTGGTAATACATAATATTTTCACGTCATTCCAATACTGGTTGAATTTTTTTCTCTTTGCAGCAATTGAAAGTTCATTAAGAACTCAGCATTGCACAATCATATGAATCTAATGCTTACAAAATAAATACTGTTTAGTTGGAGTCAAATATCAAGTGATCTTAATTAATTACAAATGAGGTTGACATCAATTCAGTGGTGTTATCCAACTGATTGCTTAATCACATTAGGCTTTGTGAATTATTCATTAATACTCATTTACAAATTTCAAGCAGGTAACTACTGGGTAAGGAATCCAGATTAATGGAACAATGGGTCTTTGTGGATAGTAGTTAGTACACACAATACCTGGATAAATCTGCTATGCTGATTTTTGGATTAATCTGAAAAGTGCCTACAGTACCACATGTTGTTATTTCCATGTTAGCTTCAGTTCCATTTCTCAAGATATAACAGGAGTTGTCAGAGAAATGCATGCTTGACTATAAATTCTAAGAAATATTTGTAAACAAGGGCGACAGTTTCCCTCAATGTCAACAAATACCCTATGAGATTTCAATGAATAATGGGGAATAAAACTAAAAAGCAAAGGAAATGCATATTTTCATCCAATGCTAACTGAGTTGGAACAATATCAAAGTATACAGAAATTAATATAAATTGGTGTGAGGCTATATATATTAAGTAGCATCCTTTCCAGTGATATAATATTTGACACCACATGAAACACTTTCATACTCGTTCAAGGTTTTATCAAGATGAACATTCTGATCAAGGTTCCTGTTTGATTTATTTTTCATTGAAAGATATGAAGAAAGACACTATACATGATATAAAACCATTCATTTTATCATTGTGAGTATGACACTGATGATACATAGGAGAACATTCAGTGTTATGCCATACATTCAGAAACTACTTTCCTCTGGGTACAGTTACTACTGAATAAAGCTCCCATTCAAAAGTGGAATAAACTTTTTGTTCTGATATTAATGAGAAACCTACCTCTAGTGGTTGAATCAATAAGGCAGACAAAAAATGGGATCTAATACCCTACACTTTCTCTCTCTACAGGAGTGCATTGCAGACCAGGTACATCATGTATGCAGACTCCTTCTTTTCAAGGACATTACAAGAATGGAATCTTCTCCCCATCAGCACAGTATTTGCAACCACCCTGGATGTGTTCAGGTCACTCTAGATATGGCCTAAAATGTTTTTTGGGGTTATATGGGTGACCAGAGATTACCAAAGACATATATTTTCCTCCCAGAACCTGTTTTTGACCACAACCTGTTTTCAACCAGCCCCAGAATACGCCAAAATTTTAATGAATGATATATTGGGTCAGCTCACACATTTTTTGGTTTCTTAGGGTTTAGAAGTTGCAAAGAAGCTCTACTGATTGATAATGGAAACAAAGACTGTTTACAACAATATGTTTTTTCCTTCATTTGTCATACTTTACTCAAATTCTACAATTGCCAAATTTTGGCATTCATGATCTGCTCATTTTTGTGTAAAAACATCATAAAAGCCATTGTTAATGGTTTTTCTACTGATGTGCCGTGCCTTGGACGGCATTCTATTTGGGCAAGAAACGGCTTTATTTATTTATTAGATAATCAAAAGGATTATCTCATAGATAATCTTTTATCGGATCACAAATCAGTTTTGTTTTGTTTTATTCGGAATTTAACGTCGCTTTAACAGTATTTCAGTCATATCGCGACGTCCAGCTCATT
>JAULCC010569135.1:0-10550 GCA_032358795.1 Nuttallia obscurata
TTAAAATTATTTTAGAACTCAACTGTGCTGTTTATAACCACATATGCCTAATTTTCATGAATTTCTCCGGGGCCAATCCGCAACTAAATACTGAAACCGGTGTCTGCTACCTAAGTGGCAATAAAGGAAGGTCACTGTTGCTAGAGTTTAGAAAGGCAATGTGCATCCTCAAATATTGTTTTACATAGAATTATAATTGTTATTATTATTATTATTATGGTAAATGGTTGAGTGAATGATGATATTGAGGGAAATTTCACCTGTGTAACATACAGAGGGGCAAGTGTGGTAGATTATCACATTATTTCAACTGATCTTTAAAAGCTGTAAAATATTTTAACATAGAGCAAAATGATTATTCAGATCATTTCCCGATATATTATCAATTATCTTTTATGCTCAATGATGAGAATCAGCAGCAAAATGAAAGTAGTGGAACCCCTGAAAGCGAATGTTTTAAAACTTTGGAAAAGTTTAGTTGGATTAGAAAATTTAAGTATGATTTTTAAAGAATTTCTCTGAAAAAATTGATATTCTCAGTCAGAATGTAAATCATTTTACTTTGCTGACGGTAGATCAAGCAGTAGAACGTATTGTAGACATATTCAAAGCATCAGCAGATTTAATGTGCAGTAATGGCGAAACTAAAAGCAATTTTAGACATTCACAACCTGCATGGTGGGATAAGGAATGCAAAAAATGTTAAAATACTTAAATATTCCAAATTAAGACATTTTAGAGAGTCAGGAAATTTAGCTGACATAGAATCTTACAAAATAGAACATAGAAAATTTAAAAACCTTACAATGGCAAAAAAACGTAAGCACCAAAGAGCTAAAAGACATTCACTAGTAACATGCAGTAATGACCTTAAAACATTTTGGAAACTGATTAAACAAGAAACTTCAAATAATCAAAATACAAGTATAGTTTCTCAAGAAACTTGGATAGACTATTTTAAGTCTTCTTTGTAAAAATAACCAGACAAATATACCTGATATTGAGCTGTCTGAAAATCTTGAAGACACTGAAAATGAAACTTTAAATAGACCAATTTCCAATGCAGATATTGATTCTAGCATAAAAAATATTAAAAACTGGCAAATCTCAAGGTCCAGACGGAATCAGTGCAGAATTCTATAAAAATACAAGTAGAGAAATATTTCCAAATCTTGCAATGCTCTTAAATAAGGTCTTACATTAGACACAGGGTATTATCCAGAAATGTGGTGCGAGAGTTTAATTGTTCCGTTACACAAGTCAAGTACTAAAGAGGATCCTTGTAATTATAGAGACATATCTCTGAGTAACACTATGTATAAAATATTTTCAAATATTATAAATACGAAAATTAACGAATGGGTCGAAGCGAATAATATACTAGATTAGTCACAAGCGGGATTTAGATGAGGTTACTCTGTGATAGATAATATTTTTTGCCTTCAAAGCATGGTGCAAAAATGTTGTATGTTGATTTTAAAAAAGCATTTGACTCAATTCCACACCATAAGCTGTTCTTAAGATTAATAGATATAGCGGAAAATTAGTGTGAACTTAAGCCTCCATGTATTCAAATTTAAAATCATATATTCAGGTATATGGCGGATTGACACAATCTATCATATGTAATATAGGTACCAGGCAAGGGGATATAAGCAGTCCAATAATTTTTAATTTATATATAAATGATCTGTATACTCTGTTAAGAGAAAGATGTACAAATGGTGTTTTTATTTGTGAAGATATTCATGATATAGTATGCTTAGCTTTTGCTGATGACATTGCAAACTGTGCTGATACCGTTGTTAATTTACTGCAACAATTTAATGTAATATCAGAATTCTGTAACAATTCTGGGATGGAAGTTAATTTTAATAAAACAGAAATAATTGTATTCAGAAATGGAGGGCGATTAAGACATTATGAAAAATGGACCATGCAAAATACAGTTATTAATACTACTTCTGTTTATAAATATATGGGATTATTATTTACCCCAACATTGAGCTGGTCCACAGATAAATCAAAGTTAGCAGCACAAGTACGAAAAGCCATAATTGCAATTAAGAATTATCAGAGACATTTTGGATTTTTTTCACTCAAGGATATTTTTAAACTATTTGACAGTAAGGTTATGCAAATATTACTATTCTGCTCAGATGTGTGGGGATTTAGCTACTCTGATGACATTGAAAGAGTCCAAATAGAGTTTTGTAAATATTTTGTTGGTATTAATACTTCAGTTAACAACTACATTGCATTAGCAGAATGTGGTAGACTTCCTCTTTGTATTTCTTATCACGCAAGATGCATAAAATATTGGTGTAAATTGTTGCAAATGAATGAGAATAGATACCCCCGGAATTGCTATAAAATATTGAAATCATTAGATGACGCTGGGAGACATACATGGGCGACAGATATAAAAAATATTTTATTCAAGAATGGTTTAAGCTATGTGTGGCTGTCCCAAGAAGTAGGAAATGAATTTCTGTTTATTCATAAAGAAAGACTTATAGATTGCATGACACAAAATTGGCACGACCAGATTATTAGTTCATCTAGATGTGATTTTTATAAATACATTAAAAGTCAATTAAACCCAGAGAAATATTTGAATATAGACATGCCATTTTATTACAGGAAAGCTTTTGCATTTTTTTGCTGTTCAAGCCATAAACCAAAAAAAGAAGTAGGTCGGCATGCTAACATTCCAAGAAAAAACAGAATATGTTCTTTTTGTTTTGAATTGACATACTTTAGTAATAGATGACAAATATCACATATTTTTTATATGTCCTAAATATGCACAAACTAGCATAGATCTGCTGTATAACTGGTTCTCTGGAAGATCCGGCTTATTAGATCTGTTTAAACTTATAAGATGTGCAAATGTAACAGTTATTAATCAACTATCAATTTACATTGCAGCAATTTTAAAGGAACATGCCATATAAGGTTTTAATAATCATTGTAACATTGCAAAGTTGGTAATCTGTAGTGTGTCTCGACTATCAAATTCAAATGTATTTGTTTACTTGGAATAAGAAACGACACAAACCATGATTAGAAAGTTTATTCTTTTGTTCAGTTTTGTTTTTTGTTTAATCTGTATACAACTGACTTAACTGGCAAATGATAAAGAGATTGACTTAAATCTAACACACAGCTTTTTACATTTATTTACAAAATAAACAATTTTGAATTTATTTTTTTTTAAACCATATAAACACAAAATCTCATCAAAACCAGAGCTTTAATGATGTGGAATTTGTCTTTCGAATTATCCAAATAAGGGCCTTATAAATCCCTGAAATTTGGGCATGTTTTACTTATTCATTTAATGAAATTTACTGTAATTCTAGCAAAAATACACTTGACTGCATCTTAGCGTTTCTGACTTCCAATTGTGAAATAATTATATAGAGTTGAAAAATATAAAAAATAAAAATAATAATGGAAAACATCCATAGAGAATACACTTACAGCCTTTAACCCTTAGCCTGCTGAAAAAAATGGCCTCTGCTGAAAATGTCATCTGCCTGGATTTTAAAAATCATTGGATTCATCGCATATTTGGAGAAACATTTGGCCAAGTGTCAAACAGCTTGTATCCAGGTTAGACATCGAGTACAGTACTTGGCGTCTAATCTGGATCCAAGCTGATTGCAAAATTCTATCAAGGTAGCGCTTAGCAGGATATGGGTTAAAACAAGCCTAACCTATTACTTTTCAGTTTCAAGTAATCTATATAGAACATTTTTTTAAGTGTCTTTAGTTCTTAAAACCAATAACATCTACACCAGTTATTAAACATGTCAGCCATGCGAAATTATTCTTTAACTGGGATTGTTTATAAAATACCAGTACAAGTATGCATTGTATTGTATTGTATTGATGACTGTTACAGAAATACATCAAGTCTATTTTCCATGTTTCTCCACCAAACCATATCTTGTGGGTACTCGTAAAGATCGCCTTGTCTATAAGATTTGGTTGAAAAACAAGAAAAAAAAGTAACCACATTTTACATAACATTTTATCTGAAGCCCTGCTTTTGCTCATTCTTGAGAAGATGTCATGGAGAGGCTCTTATAGTATTAGTAACTAAGAATGTCCAAGTAGAACCTAAACAAGCATAAAACCCCATCCTGCATGGAAATTTATGTGTCCACTTAAAACAGACATGCCCTCTTAAAATTAAATCATCATTATAGATAGAAAACAGACAAAGTATCATAAGTTAAACAGAAAGGATGATAATAAAACATAAAGTCTGTGTTCAAACAGAATTGGCAAGTTTCAAATATTGACAGGCTAGTCATTGAGTATGTGTTTATGCAATGTACACTGGGCTGTGCAAACACTTTCAATGGTTTCTAGTTCTAGTGCTGACTTTCAGAGTGAAACAAGACTAATAAAGAGATAGGGCTATTGGCTGAGAAGCAGTTTGTATATAGTTACACTCCTTTTTAGTTTCCTTTATGTTTAAAGTGACTTCATTTCTTAACCTTAACTGTGATGAAATTTTGCCACGAACATGAGCTGAATGACAATGTTTAAAAATCTATGTTCCTTGTTTCCTGTATTAAAAGGGTGATTTGTTTGTTTTATGGGGATTTTAGCGTCACTTCAACAATATTTCAGTCATAGCATGATGTCCAGCTCATTACAGGTGCAAGAAGACCCCAGGGGACCTCTGTACATTATTTCAGGCACAGAGCACACCCGCTGATAGAACTACAAAACCTACCACAAGCCATTAAAAGGGTTATAAGCTCAGAAAAGAGAGAATACCAAACTGTGCAGATATGTAATAACCTCAGTGGTAGATTCTAACAAAACTGGAATAGGTCAGGACAAGTCCAATTTCATTTTCTGAAGGTTTCAAATAGACTGTTCCAATAGTAAATTATGAGAAATCTTTAGTAGATATTTCAGCTATGTCTACACAGTTTGAACAATCCTGTGAAAATAACTCCACCACAGGCTTACACTGATATGACAGGCAATTGCTGATAGTCTAGACCTAGACTTAGAAAAAGAATTTAGAAAGAAGAAAACACGTTTCTATGTGATCTGGTTTGTTCCCTAAACCTTTCATTGTTGTTGTTGTTTTTTTAAACTGCACCAAATTATGCACACTCATTTCCTTTGGAAGAGACACATATATTATTGTTAGCATTTCCAAAACACTGGTGTGATTTTCAACTGTTTTTCAACATATCTAATAACTACAGAACAATATTTCAACATAGTCTACCAACAAACAATAACAAACCCAAACAGAATTGACTACAGCACCCACAAAAGGCATTTGTACTACCATCAGATACAAGTGTGTCTAAAGATGCTATCTACAGTTATATAGACCATGTGTTTGATTACATAGGCTTGACAAATATGGGATACCCGTGTGTCCATTGTTTTATCAATTTACCATACGCTGCTTCTAGACAATAGGTTCGAAAAGATTTAAAAATGATATATGATGTTCCGGTTGGTAAGACAGTAACAGATCATTTTATCATACTACATAAAACCCAAACTATGCCATCACTCAGCAGGTTCATATACCACAACAGGCCTAATGATACTGGAACTGAACATTTAGGAGAATGAAAACAATGTAGATCCATAAAGGTAACTAAACTGTAACATAACCAGACTGTAACAGTAATGCTGTTGAAACTATTTGCCATTGTCATAGAGACTCATGGCAAAAGTTCCTTCTTAAAGTTATTAATAGATGTTTTACTAGTTCGACAAAATGTAGTTCAGAGACATATGTCTATTCACAATCTAAGCTGTATCAGTATTTCATTTCCAAAAATTACCCACAATTTTCCAGATTTCATTAATTATTATTTTTTTTATTTATACTAATAAATTTTATTATTTTATAATTTTTATCTATTTCAATTTCTGAATGAGTATCATTAGTTAATTTTACAATTAATTGCACAAAGCAAATCTAAATTAACCCCTAACAAATAAAGGGTCAATCAATTTCAAATTTTAGGGGATTTTCATGTAACATCTTCTAGTGATGTTGTGTTCCATGCATGAAATGGTATCAAAATATTATCTGACTTATTGTACATGTTTTTGAATATGAGTCAATGTGTTTGCTGCATTCAATGGGCTATTTCTCCCAATTAATGATTATTTTTCTCTCTTTACTCTCTTTTTTTTTTTAACGTAGCTTAACAGTTTTTCAGTCATATCATGACGTCCAGCTCATTACAGGTGGAGGAAGACCCCGGGGACCTCTGTACACCAGTTCAAGCACAGATTGCACCTGGGTAGAACCACCGAACTACCATTATTTATCATTAATATGATTATTTCTAAAAAATTAATAAAAAAAAATAAAAAGGCTGGCAGGCCTTGACCATATTTGATTCCTTTTTCAATATCTGAATACAGAAAAAAAATCAGAAAGGTGAAACATATTTACATTTAAACTATGTAACAAGTAAACATTCAACTTTGTAATTGTTCATGCCAACCTGGAGCTGTGTATGCATTATACCATCATCATTATGTGATAAACCATTACATAATCATTGTTTTATAGCAGAATAAATATTAACTTCCTGCATGTTCCAAAAATAGAATATACATAACAACCAACCACACAACTGTTTGTTGGATTCTAATTGTTAAAACAAAAGTCAAGAAAACTCAGACAGCTAAATATTTACAAGGACTACACATGCACAACAATCCTCAGTAAGAACAATACTTGAAGTAGCTGGAGAATTTAATTATTTTTATGAAATATAAAAATTAAGTCTAATAAATCAATAGTATTACCAATTAGACCTTGATTGCCCAATATAGCCACACAAACAAAATAATAGTTGTTTTGACAATCTCATGTGTTTATTTAATCAAGTGGTGAAAGTTTGTCTAATTAATGTCTGGTACTGCAACAGCTGATTTCTTTTTTAAGTAGTTTGATCCTTATATAAGATATTCCTGGATATTTGTTTACACAAACATTTTCACACAGGCTTGAACAGTCAAGAATCACACACTCTTTCTACTACATTTTAGTTTTCAAACTATTCTTCAATGTTTTTGAACAGTCTATTGAAATAACCAAGTTTTTCTTCCTTTCCCTTAAATCATGTAGTTTCCTCAAAATCCTTACCAAAAATCATTTGCTTTTCCTCAAATCCTTCCTCTAAAGATAGTTTTCCTCAAAAAAATTTTTGCAAACAATCTTGTCTTAAAACCCTCCCCAAAAATCATGTAGTTTTTCCTCAAAATCCTTCCAATAAATCATGTTAATTTCCTCAAAAATCATCCAGTTTTCTTTAAAATTCTTTCCCCAAAATAATGAACCTTTTTTTAAATCCTTCTCCAAAATCATGAAGCTTTTCTCAAAATCCTTCCCCTAAAATTATGTAGCTTACTTCAAAATCCTTCCCTTAAATCATGAAAATTTCTCAAAATCCTTCCCTTAATATTATGTAGCTTTCTTCAAAATCCTTTCCCCAAACTCATGTAGCTTTCCTCAAAATTCTTTCACCCAAATCATGAAGGCTTTTTCTCAAAATAATTCCAAATAATTGTGTAGCTTTCTTCAAATTCATTCATATAAATTATACTGATTTCTTCCTATCTACATACTTGCAGTTTTGTCTATAAGAAATATTCCAGTCCAAGCAAAACTTGTAACCTTTTTTCCATTAAGAGTATATGTACTTACCATTCATTCCTTCCTCTGTAACAATGTTTGACGGATGGAAAAGGTCACTATCTAGTGGGTGCTGCACCTGTATGTCTCTAGGTTCAACATCTGTGGGTTTAAAGGCCTCTGGATTATCATACATCATCTCCTCATTCTGTTCAACCAAAGGGGCCAAGGTACTGTTGTTTAGAGTGTTGTTGGAAATTCTGGAGAAATAAAGATTTTAACTAAACTAAAATGTACATTGCTTTCAATATAAGATATTTTTTAGAATTTTTACAAATATTAAGACTGTTGATGATCTGTGTTGTTAAATTGTTGGATTAGTTACTGTTTTGGTGTCAACAATTAGATATACACTGGTGATGTTTAAAGTTTTGTTTCACAAACAATAATGTACAAACAGATAATGTATATATATCAAACAGAATTATCAAAATAGACAAGATAACTATGTAAAATGAAAGTGGTTACATAATAGTAGGTTAAAGGATTAATAGAAAGCTCAAAAGAAGATAAGTGCAGATAAAAAACATGACACAAAAATCAGAATATTGAGGAATGTGTGTTTATAAATGTAAAACATACCATTACAATAAACAGAACTGACATTCAAGATAATTAATTATTGGAGGATAAAAAGTATAGTTAGAACAGAAAAATTACTACCATTGTTAGAAAGATAAAAGAATTTTAGTCCAGACAACAACAGGTAAGAATAAAACCCTGGTCAAGACATTTTTGTATTTACAGTTTTTGTTATCTGTAAGTTGTGTACTCCTACTGAATACTTTCCATCCTGGTATTTTGTCAATCTGGTTGTAACTTTATCACACAATCAATATTAGTTGGACTGATATACTTTGAAAATGTTCATGTACCAAAAACATGAAAGCCGCAAGGTTTGTTAATATATTGTATAGCTTTGGAATTCTCTGTATTTCTTGTATAAATATGTTTTTCATATTTCCTACTTGGCTACTCCTCATGTTAAGTCCAAATACCAGTATTATATGGCCCATTAACTTTTTCCATTGAAGAACAAGAATAGACTAACAATTTGAAGTATTTCTACATTTGTCAGTAAAGACACTAACAAAGGAGCTCATTGACTTGATTTGACAGTTTATAAATTTGCAGAAAGACCCATATCAAATTTAAAGAGAATGCAATATATACCTGTGTAATATCATCTAATAATGAACCAATAGAAATAGTATATATCAATAAAAAAAAAAAAAAAAGGAAAAAAGCTTTAAAATTTAAACCTATCCATTTCACTGCCAAGCAGATCAAAATGGTTTTAACCTCAAATATTTCTAGTTTCCCCCTCCCTCTACCTGAATTTCTCTTTACACCTGTCAGACTGGGACAAGAACTTATTGTCAATCCCTGGTGCTCCTCTCAAACTGGGATGTTTGTTCATCTCCAGAATAATATCCTCTTCTTCTAGCCTATTGGAGAAATAAGACCATTTCTACAGAATGAACCTCAATGCAGAGAGAGGGGGTGAGTGTGACAACTTCCTATATTTATTAAAAAGGCTAAACAAGGGAACAAGTTAAAACAGACCCTTACAGAGAGCAATTTTCTGACTTAGATCTATACTGTTTTAAATATCTTCATGTTTCCCTCAAGATAAGTCTTATACATGTATTAGATTGAGACTCTATATCAATAATCACTGTTTTTGTTGTGTATGCATCTTTTTAAAGTTCAGAAATGGTGTTGGAGAGGGTAACAGTAACAATATACAAGGACTTTACACTGCGAAAGACTGCAGCAAAGCCTCATAGGCATTCTATTGAGTACACACTATCTGATGCAATTCATCTGTTTAGAGGACCAATGGTGCAAAGACCTATATTAAAATCCCTATTGGTAACAAAAGAATAGATAGAGACAGGCAGAAAAGTAGAAGAAAGAATAGATCAAACACATAAAAATATACAAATAACATTTACAGATGACATTATAAGATTATAGCATGGAAAGAATAATAATAAGAAAACAATGAGTATCATAACAGACAATATAAGTTACATATTTCTGGACTCCTGAAATATACAAGTAAACATGACATGTCTGCTCAAAAAGTTTACGTCTGGCAGCATTCGAAAATTTGACTTTTTTTGTAATCTTTAAAAAATTAAAATCTGAGTGACAAACAGTTTAGATCTTAAATCATATGCTGTATTTTGAAATGGCTGATCTAGATCCAAACTGTCTTTTTGTAATTCTACTATTTGGGTCAAGCACTGAAAGGGTTAAAGGTATTTTTGTTAAGTAATATAAAATCATTCTGTCAAGTGAAATAAAAAAAAAATCATCTGTTAAGCAATCAAAATGACTAAGCTAGCTGTTGGCAATTAAAAAGTATAAATAGATAAAACAACATTGAATAATCTGTATCCATTAAGAATGAGAATTGTTTATTACAATAAAAATGATATACCTCTTTTCATTCATGGGGATAGGCATAAAGTTAGGAATAGATGATCCTTTTTAATTTATCAGACATCTAACTTAGTTTCGAATTGCAAATGCTTTTGCTTAAAATTTGGTAAAAGGACATGTATAACTTATTAAACTGTTACATAAATCTGCCTCCAAATGAAAGCATAGTTAAACATACATATGAGTAATAACACATCTATCAAGCTTTAAAATTAAGTTTGCTTTGCTTTTCTGTTTGGGTTTTTAGTTACACAAACAAAATTCATGTCATAACATTTGACTTTTCCAGCTCTTTCATGGTGCACAAACCAAACTGCCCCATGTGGGCCTGGGGTGTGCTAACGTAGCACAAGAATCTGGACCACTGCTTAACCCTGGCATGATCGTAAGA
>JAULCC010569357.1:0-10549 GCA_032358795.1 Nuttallia obscurata
GTAATGAGCTGGACGTCGCGATATGACTGAAATACTGTTAAAGCGACGTTAAATTCCAAATAAACAAACAAAAAAAACAAACCAAACCATTTGACACTCGGTCAATTGTTTCTCCAAATATTGGGCAAATCATATGAATTTTAAAATCCAGGCAGAAGACAGTTTATAAGACGACATTTTCTTCAGCAGGCTAAGCGTTGATTATAATTGGACTATTGGTAGTCCATAGTGTTAAACCCTTGGTAATCCAATGTTAAATCATCTCTTGAGATGATTATTATCATTATTATTATTAACGTGAGAATTTTGTGGCTTTTATTATTCAGCTTCACTCCATCATCCCATGGGGCTTGTCTAATGTGTTTATGAGTTTATGAGGTAAAATAGATAATGTGCAAGCTGCTAGCTAGAAAATTAATATTGGATACCCATTGCCCATTGCCTACATATCCATCTGCAAACTGACATTAACGGAAAAAAAATCTAGGAAACAATAGTTGTCCAGGTCAAAACCTTCAGACCCTTTCTGGAGCAAAACACTATAATAACACACAAACACATCTACTCATTTTAACTTCTGTAATAATAGTAAAGAAGGAAGATAACCTAGCCCTAAATATCAGGGGGTTTTTCTCAAAAATAATTGTTATTGTTTTCTTCTGAAAGGCTTTTTTATATTTATTCAGACCTCAGACTAATCATAAGAAACTAAACAAAAGAAAGAAAACCTAACTTTAGAAAGTCAAATTGTTTAAAGATTTTGCTTTTGTTTAGCTCAGCTGAGCCAGAGGCTCATTGTGGGCTTTTTTGACCAGTTTTTGTGAATTGTGTGTCTGTTTTTACACCCAACAGGGTTTGCTTAATATGGCATCTGCTCCTAAACAGCTTGGGTGATTGAAATAAATTTTTACAGAATGTTCCATGGGTGGTCCTGTTTCAAAGAATTGGATTCCATGCAGAACTCTGGTTGCTATGGCAACAGAAAGGAAATTTTTTAAAAAGATATTCTTTTTTAAACTAGTAAACAGATTTGAAAATGATTTGGTATAAGTAATTTTAGGTGGCCATCTAGAGAGATTGTTCACATCATTCTGATCAGTAAAAAACTTGGCCACCAAGGGATGGAGCCAGTTTCATTATATTGATACAGTGAAAACTGAATTAATATTCTGCTCCAAAATAACAAATGACAAAGCTTATGTATTTTGCTTTTATAATGCCCAATAAATTCTTATGAAATTACTTCCAATGGTATATAACTTGGTCCGGCCTGCCCATGATGGTCATTTTACATAGACTTATATATTGACTTAAAATCATACGTGCTAGAGCTTAGATATCTTGTATATCATATCTTATAAAGATCATTAAGTTTGTTCAAATGATGACCCTTATATCAATTTTAGCTCTACTCTAGGGGGTATTATTTTACATCTTAAATCTTCTCCCCTGAATAAATGCAAGAGCTTAGATATTAACATTTTCATATTTATATGAGGAAAAAAACAACATTTCCCTGTAGTTAACCCTTCGCCAAACAGCTTGGATCCAGATAAGATGCAGAGTAAGTCAATTCTGCCAAGTGTTTGTCCAAATATTAGGCGAATCTGATGGATTTTTAATCCAGGCAGACAACAATTTAAGCAGACAACATTTTTTTTAAGCAGGCTATGGGTTAATAAAAAGAAATGACTGCCATCTTTAGGTGAGCACTTTCATGCCCATCATTGCCCGCTTGTTTCTGTGATAGAACTTTTCACACCTTATGTGAATTCACCATATCAGTAACATGTAAGTTTGAGATACAAAAGAAGTGTAAAATATTATCTCATAACTGGAGAATTGAATTAACCTTTAAAGGCTGAGTTAATATGATTTAAACTATCCTATGCTTTCCTTTAAGGTCATAAAGTCTATTTATATTTCAACATTTTACATTTTCAAACATATTTTATACACTGTGGAACATGCATGTTTCCTTTGTGATGCATGAGCAATTTGATCATAGTCATATCTGCATGTCAATGTAAGGCTTACTTTCTAGTATACAAAGGGACGAATCAGATATACACATGTAAATTTAACTCAAACGTTTGAAACTTACTATTTCATCACTACTTCATATTTACATACATTGCTTTACAACTTAACTAGCATGTAACATTTATGAATAAAGTCTTGTTTATCATGATTGTAACTAGTGATTTTAATATCTGCTAAAGCCTTTTGTGCCAAGTATGAGCCAGAGAAGTGCTAAAGCCCTTTGTGTCAAGTATGAGCCAGAGAAGTGCTAAAGCCTTTGTGTCAAGTATGAGCCAGAGAAGTGCTAAAGCCTTTGTGTCTAGTATGAGATATATATTTTTATATATATAAGCCCTTTGAGTCAAGTAAAAAGTAGATCTTTAAAAGCCGTTTGTGTCAAGTAAAAGGTATATCTTTAAAAGCCATTTGTGTCAAGTAAAAGGTAGATATTTTAAAGTCCTTTGTGTCAAGTAAAATTTAGTATTTTAAAACCCTTTGTGTCAAGTAAAAAGGTAGATCTTTTGAAGCCCTTTTGTTTCAAGTATGAGCTAGATCTTGTAAAGCCCTTTTTATAGAGTATACATTGTGCCATATCTGTTAAAGTTCTTTTTGACAAGTATGAGATAGATCCTTTAAAGCCCTTTGTTTCAAGAAATAGCTAGATTCTCTAAGCCCTTTTTATCAAGTATAAGCCTAAGATTTTCTAAAGCCATTGTTTTTCAGGTATAAACTAAACACCCTTTTTGTCAAGAGCAAATTAGATTCTCTAAAGCCCTTTGTGTTGAGTATAAGCTCCTATGTGTCATGTAAGATCAAGATATTTGAAGCCCTTTGTGTCAAATATGTTATATCCTTTTATGTCATTTGTGTCAAATAAAAGTTTGAATTTTTAAACCCTCTGTGTCAGTTATAAGCTAGATCCTCTAAACCCCTTTGTGTAGAGTTTAAGCCAGACCATTTGTATCAAGAACAAGTTAATTCTGCTACAGCTATATGTGTCAAGTATAAGGTAGATGCTGTAAAAGCTTTTTGTGCTGGGTGTAAAGTAGATGCTGTAAAAGCTTTTTGTGCCGGGTGTAAAGTAGATGCTGTAAAAGCTTTTTGTGCCGGGTGTAAAGTAGATGCTGTAGAAGCTTTTTGTGTCAAACATAAGCTAGATATTTTAAAGCCCTTTATGTCAAGTATGATCCAGATCTGCTTAAGCCCACTGTGTCAAGTATGAGCTGGACCCTCAGCCATGTTTAAGCTCTTTTGTGTCAGGTATAGGCTAAATCCTCTAAAGCCTGTTATCTGGAGTATAAGATATATCATTTTAATCCTTTTGTATTGATGCAAGTATGTGTAAGATCCTCATAAGCCCTTTGTGTCAAGTATAATGTAGTTTTTCATGGGTATGGGGAAGCTTCTCTCAGCATTTTTACGCTTTTGGAAATTAAACTGGTTAATTGTTGAATGGTAAAACTTATAGCAATTTTTTCTAAAGGTTAATTACTTTTTAAGAAGGCATTCTTGGAAAAATCCAGGGTACTTGATTTGTGTTCTCATTGTTTAGGTAGGATGGTAGTTTGTGACATATATTTATTTCTGGGTCAATATAAGCTATGACATAGATGATGGGATTTAAGTGAAACTTGCAACAAACCATCACCAAAGGATGCACTTTGCACAAATCCTTGTTTATATTATAAATGTCAAGATGAAGTTTATGAAAACCCTGTATCACTCCTGCATTTACAGTAATATTACTGTTAGATCCAACACTTTTGGTGCCAACATTTCCAGTCGGTACCGACAATCCCACAGCAAATGTTGTCACTGGGCAATAGAGAGATTTTATTTTGTTCTTACATTAAGGTATAAATTTTTCAAGGTCAAGGTCATTTCAAGATCATGGATGATGACAAGTTAAATAGAGCAAAGTGTTATCCAGTTACTGTGAAAATATCTATCTTTAAACATTTGGATTTTACTAGCAATTTAGTGAGCATTATAAATATGTTCACATGAAATATGCTAAAAAGTATTTGGAGTTGAGAGTTCTGTTTTGACAGAAAGATGGTGCCAAAAGAGTAAATGTGGTGTTACTTTGCAGTAGAGATCCCTTGTAGAGAGGTTTTATCTGCATTTGCTTAATTACTGGTAAAGCATTGACTACCAAGAAGTACAGATGTAGAAAGCTGAAGTAATAAAGGGGTATAACAAAGTCATTTCAAATTTTAATGGAACTAAAGAGACAAATAAATGTGATTCTAGCAATTCTAAACTTTATAGCACAATACATTTTGACACTGAAGAAATAAAATGTCAAACTGATGTGGCATATTATTTCGATCGTTCTTTCACAGTTGGTAGTGCCATTCCATTTTTTGTCGTAAAACCTCTTTCTGCTTCTGCTTCACTCATGGTATAGCATTAGTGGAAACTGAGAAAAATTCTTGAGGGTTTTATGACAAATGTTTTTGGAATGGTCAACAAAAAATACTTTTAGAAAACACATTTTCACTGACAAGAGCTTGAACCCTTTCAGTTCTGGAAGAGAATAGTGCTTACCTTTGCAATCAGTTTGGATCTAGCTAGATGTGGTGTTTGATCTGAGATCCAAATTGTTTGCCAGTCAGAGTATAATTATTGTAATTTTACACATATAGAAAAGGTGAACTTTAGAATTTTAGAAGACAATTTTTTTTCCAGAAGACATTTCAGCCCTGAAAGTGTAAATTAAAAGAAACAAAAAAGCAAGATTCTATGAGAATTTTTATGGTAATGTTTAAAAGTAAGCTTAAATGAGATTGAATTCATATAATTGGTTAACTGGAATTGCAATTATATTATTGGTTAATTGCAATTGCACTCATATAATTGGTTAGCTTGAATTGCACTCATAACATTTGTTAGTTGCAATTGCATTCATATAATTGGTTAACTGGAATTGCACTCATACTATTGGTTAATAGCAATTGCACTCATATAATTGGTTAACTGGAATTGCACTCATGTTATTGGTTAATTGCAATTGCACTCATATAGTTGGTTAACTGGAATTGCACTCATGTTATGGGTTAGTTGCAACTGCATGATTGTCCCAGGTTCTACTTTCAAATAAGAAACATTTTAAAATTTTCAAGTATTATGTGAACAAGAACTTTATGTCGGGCTTGATAAGGATCCAAACTGTTTGCATTATATGGTCATCAAAGGTCATCAGAGGAAGCTGGCCATATTGTTTAAAGGGTTAATATTCATATCATTGTACTTAGCAAACATTTCAATATAAGAAAGTAAAATAATCCATTTCATAATATAACTTACGACGCCCACTTGAAATTATGCCATTACATATTTTGTGATATCCATGGGTTAATATTCACTTGTGATTTTTGTGACATATATGACGTCAGGATATTTGCATTCCGGTCTGGCACTATGAAATGCTTTCAAGCACCTGGATAAACTGGAAACCATGATGACGTCCCGGTGGCAACAACAAATTATCATTGGTGTATAGAGAAGTTTGTGTATTCATTTGACACCTTTACCTGTTTTAGGTCATTAGAATGATTGGATTTATAAAATTTGTCTTTTGAAAACAATAACAATTTGACAAGTCTCCTTTCAAATAACTCATTTTTTAATTCCAATCATTCATAAGCACTCTTGTAAGATCCTCTTTTTGTTATTTTAGAAAGGCTTATGACAGTTATATGATATCTCCTGAACAGAGAATAAATTTCTCTAAATTTCATAAATGATAGCTAGTGTCCTTTCTTCAATATTTCAATGTTAAGGGTCTGAGGTTCTGTTATTATTTAAAACCATTTCTGAAACATTTGTCTGTTATTGGCTGAAATGAATCACATGTTCAATTTCCACCAATGAGATGGATGAATCAAATACCATGAGAAAGAGCCCAAACTCAAGAAAGTTATTTTATTAAGTAAAATCACCTGAAATGCATGGTATACTTTTACCAAAGCAACTGCACAAACTCTAGCAAAGTGTGAGCTTAATTTATCAAGATTTATCATTAACTAAATTCTTTCTGAAAAAATGCATAAGTTATAAATAATGACATTTAGAATTGTTGAATTTCTGAGGAGGTAAACTGCTGGAGCCGTGACAGTTGTAACTATAAATAAGGAAATTCCTGGGGTTTTTTTCAGGTGCAAAACAATATTTATATACCCTCTTAAGTGCGAGTGTGGTAAATGTGGACTTGGTTCATAAAAATTGTTTTCATAGGTCCCCCAAGTACTACTGTGTGGATAATAAGTGCAGTTCTATTTTCCATTAAGTATTATTTCTGTCGAGCTACTTCAGGGTTAGCTGACTTTTTAAATAAAAACTCCCAAGGTTGATTCCAATGTCTTAATTGGCCGCTTTAACTGTTATTAAGTATGCATCAAAGCACTAGCTAAGTATACATTGTCAAGACAATATAGTACAGATATAAGGTAGCAGAGTACAGGTTAAATCTGTCAATAAAACATTACACTGACATTCTGAACTGTTAATGCAACCTCCTCGTCAGATACCTACGTCTAATCATTATCATTCATCGACTGTGGGACTATTGGCATGCTTTATGCCATTTTAGGGTGTGTCTAATGCAGCTATTTCATCGGTTGCCTCCCTTTTTCATGTTGCTAGTAAAGCCAATCAGAATGATCATTATATACAAGATTTTGTCTCATATGCAAAAATATTTTTTATGATTACTTTCAGCCTCCTTATCTAAGCTAGAGTTTTCATTTTGTTAAAAGCGATTGCATTGGTCGATATTTTTATCGCTGGTTACTCTACCATGACGAAACACCAGCTTATTTACCCACTGTTTGTACATAAAGTGTAATATAGTTTTCTAACATGGGTATCCGATGATGACATTACACTGACATTGTGAACTGTTCATATTTACCTTTAATGTTTTAACTTTCTGTCATGAATCCCTCCATCCTTCACCATCCATGGGTCAATGTCTGAGTAATCAAACCTTTAGTCTGCTTAAAAATTGGTGGTCTGCTTAAAAATGCCTGGAATTTAGAATTCATTAGACTTTCCCAATATTTGGAGAAACAAGTAGCCGTGTGTCAAACAGCTTGGATAAGGATTAGAAGCAGATTATCTCGCCTAACTAGGCATCTGATCTGGATTCAAGCTGTATGCATATTCAATATTGGTCGTGATTAGCAGGCTAAGGGAACTTTCACATGACTACATTTTATGTACTAAGCAGTGCTGATCCTTATTAAATGGCTCCTATAAAAGGAGTATGATGCTAATTATTAATCTTGTTCCAAGAGACATATTTTACATAAATAGTTTACCAATTTAAAATTAGAGAAATAACAGAAATAGATTTGAGCTTAAATTTCTCATAACAGGGGAGCATATAAAGTTCTTGTAGTATTTTTTTTTGCAATTTTCCCTTATTCTAGTACAAGTACATATGAGGTAAAATTTGAATTTAGAAGAACCCATTTTCAAATAATTTTGCTGTGATGTGAAATGTAAGCTTAATTGGACAATGGGAAAAAGTATATTGTGAGCTAGATTTTCAGTTGTGACTATATTTTGTGATCACAGAAAAACAGAAGATATATACACATTGTATGTTTAAACATACACAAAGATAGCTGTATGTGCATTTTTATGAGTCAGATTTTTATGAGTCAGATATCTGCTACGCTAAAGTTGCTCAAAGAATTTCAGTTATATGAAAATGTAAAGTTTTGTATAAAAAATTTAAAGATATAACTGGCCAAAAAAAAAAAGAGAAAATATTGGAAAGGGAGATAACTTCAACAATATAAGAAGCAGTACACATGTCGATAGTTTAGTACAGGGTGTCAGAAAAAACATAACACTTTCTCATCTAAATAACTTTTCAGGGCTTAAGTAGACTGATATTAAATTTCTTACATATAAACAGGAAATATAAAAAATATACCAGAGTTACAAAGTACAGTTTTATTTTTGTCTTTGACATCAATTGAGTATTTAATGATGTTTTACTAGTGATGGTCTTTTGTTAATTTCTCTTATATAAGTAATCCTCTATAATATGTAATGTTGCCACAGATTTCTTTGATTTTTTTTCTTTCATGCTCACTTAAAAGGTTTTTGGACAAGTTCCTCATCTTCTATTACCATATAGGTTAAGACAAAAGGAAATGTATGACTTATCACTAAACTGCATTTGTGTACCATTTTTATTGGAAATGTCAGAGGCATAATTCAAATCTTCGAAACACTTTCATAGATAATTTAGGTAAAAAAATGAACAGTTTCAGTGCTAAATTATATTAGCACTATCAAGGTTGAATTTACATGATAGACTCTCCAGTATTTGAATGTAGGTCATTTATATCTTAATTTGAGTTAGCCCGTAGGCTGCTTAGTGCAACGGTGATAAAATATGCAAACAGCTTGGCGCCAGATCAGATACTTAGTAACCCAGCGTCTTATCTGAATCCATGCTTTTTGACAACCGGCCAATTGTTTCTCCAAATATAAGGTGAATCCAATGAATTTTAAAATATAGGCAGACAATAGTTTAAGCAGACAACACATTTTCAGCTGGCTAAGGTTCATGTCACAAGATAAAAGATATGCAATGGCAAAGCTGTGTAGACCCAGACCAAACAATTTTTGCAGGGCCCATTTGCTCTGTGTCTGCTCTGTTTACTTAGTCTAGTCAACTAGGCTCATGTATTTAAAGCACTAAATATATAAAAGTACAAAGGGTTTCACTGCCCCAGCTATTATGATCATTTACCTACAATCTCTTGGCCCCTCAGAGCTGTGGGTTTGATTAAATAAGGAGTTGGCAACAACTTTTTATAAGTGAGAAGCCTTCCAGCATGCTTACAGCAGGTCGGTGATTCAACCTTTGTGCCGGGATTTTCCATGTCTGAATATCTATACAGAGTTATCCCAGACTCCTCCTCCGCCTGTTATAAGCTGTTGAAAGAAATACTGTGGTTTGTAAACACATGATGCACAGAAAACCTGTCATTAATAGCTATAGGCAATTGCAGCAGCAATAGTGAGTTGGCAGCCTTGATGGTCATAATATTGATGGTCAGCCAAAATTGTAGCCAAAAAGAAAGAAATGAATTAAGAAACATTTTCTTTGATTTTGTTGCCAAGCCACAAATCTCTTCTGTTATATGAAACAAAAGTATCATAGACCAAGTCCTTTTTCATTATTATCTCTTTACATAACCCTGCCAGGGCTATTAATCAACAGGACTGGTAGCTTGCCTGAGAGAAAACTGAGTTGGTTAAATGATAAAGTACACATTCTTTTGAAAAGGAAGGTATGAAGAAGACATATTACCTGTTTATTCTTGGATCATTATTGGCTTTCAGATGTAGCTATCCATATCCTATTTATATATAGGCCAGTTAGATTTTAAAAGTGTTTCACCAGTCCTTAAGCTTTGACAGTCACAGTTTACAGGCACATGTATACTTCTGTTGGATCTAAGAATAGGAATCCATGAAAGCTAGATTTTTATATCTCCCTAAATATAGAAATGATATAAAGTATATGAATATTGATAATCTTGAAACCTATAAATTGATTGGCTGACTGATATTATCCATAATGCAAACGTGACTACGTCATTCTCAGATCCCCATATGTCAGCCTATATTGAGGAGTTGTACTTTAGTCAGATAGGTTATATATCGTCGGTGCCGATCCAAAATGCTGTAAGTGCCCATAAACAAAAGGGCAGTTAAAGCTTTTTGGATCAGCACAGTCAATATGTAACATCTTTGATGAGTTAAAATTCCAACATGCTTTTCAAGCTCACTAATTCCAAGGGACACCATTTGTGTTTTTATTGTTATGACTGTCTGATAATTCTAAGATAAAGACTTTTGTAAAGCACATATATTTTGTATGTTGCTTCTTATAAAGGTCACAACAAAAGATTGTGCAAATAGCACCCTCTGGGTTATTTAGGATACTTAAATTATTTAGAGTAATTTAAAGCCATAATAAAGCTAAAAATGTGTTAAAATTGCATTATTTAGTGCCCTGTGTATACATAATTATGAATAAAACTTTCGCTGAACGCATGTAGTTTACTTAGTGAAATTCCATCCAGTATATGTAATCAATAGATCATTGAGTTTATTTCTGATTTAACTGTCACAGTAGTCTGAGGTATTGTTTAAGTTTTGCAGCTTCCATTTTTGGCTTAATATCACAAACACATCTTATGATGTGATTTAATTAATTTGTAGAGTGTAGCACTAAGTTTGTAATGTGTACCACTAAGTGTGTGATGTCATTGGCATCTTTGTATATAAGACCTAAATGAGTTGCCACCAATTGTATGTCTGGTTTGTCTCAACAGCATTAAAAATATCAACATTGATGTCCTGATAATAACTAGGTTTTAAGTTTGTTAATGTGTTAACTTCTAGTAGGGGCCTTCGTGGCCGAGTGGTTATAGTCGTTGACTTGCAATCTCTCAGCCCCTCACCGCTGCGGGTTCAAATCCCGGTCTGGGCA
>JAULCC010569579.1:0-10549 GCA_032358795.1 Nuttallia obscurata
ATTCGAGCCTATAAACTTGTAGTGTATATATTGATTTGATATGTACACTTTGATTGAGAAGCGCGGGGAAGACATACCTGTGAAAAAAGTTCATTTTTGGCAATTTGCCTTCATGTACATTTGTATATGTAACACGCTGTTGCTTGTGATATCGTCAATGTTTGATTGAATAATAGATGAGCTATGGTAGATCGACACGTTAGGCGTCATCTAAGAGAAGATGAGATGAATAAGGGCGTTGGAATGCTTGAGACTGGGTTGTCACAGCGGAAGGTTGAGATTTTTCTTGGGGTTGTCCCAGAGCATAGTCTCAAGAATGTGGAATCGATTTCAATTTACAAGCAATGTATTGCATATGCGTCATCTAAGAGAACGCTCAACGACTGAACTTCAAGACCGATTTATCGTCCTCCAAGCCCAACCCACCGGTTCAGCAACGCAACAACGTGACATAGCGACTGGCAGAATGCGACCGGTGTTCTTGTAAGTACACAAACCAATAGCAATTGGTTCCATGAAGCTGGATTGAGGTCACGACGGCCTACAATACATATTCTTTTGACACGACACCATGTTCAAGAGCGTTAAGAATGGGCACGAGATCATGTTACGTGGACCCTTAATGACTGGACCCCATTTCTATTCACATATAAGTCACGGTTATGTGTGGACTTCACGGACCACGGGCTAGGATTTTGAGAATGCCAAATGAACGTTTCCCTCAAATTTGTATCGCAGAGCATGATTGCTATAGCGGAGGTTCAGTAATGATGTGGGCGGGAATAAGCGCTCAGGGGCAAAAGGACCTACAAGTCATTGAAAACGGCACACTGACGGCAGAGAGATACGGCAAAGAATTTTGGCTGTTTATGTACGCCCGTATGCAGATGCTATAGGTCCTGATTTCATTCTGATGGATGATAATGCCCGAGCACACAGGGTCCGCATCACCAACCAGTATCTAGAATGAGCTGCAATTGTGCGATTGGATTGGTCTGCGAGATCCCCGGATTTAAATCCCATAGAACACGCATGGGATATGCTACATAAAGCCATTTCTTCACGCCAAGTCCAACCAGCAGATGCCCCGGAGCTCACACAGACTCTCGTTGAGGCTCAGCTTTATCATCATAAGGTCTGTGGACTTATCGGCAGCATGCGGCAGCGATGCCAGGCCGTAATCAATGCCCGCGGGCACCATACACGCTATTAACCTGCCTAAAACTCACAAAGTTTTGATTTTCCCGAAATTCAGATTTCAGGCTGCCATTTTAAAAATGTTGACTATCGACCCTTTTTATGAAAATGAATTCCTAACTAAATAACGTTTTCAAAAACATCAATTTCTCATGTCGTAACAACTCAACAGAAGTAGCATACGTTATAAAATGTGATCCTTAGCAAAATTTGAGTAGTTTGTCCAGCACCAAGTATGTTTGCGATCAAATTTACATAGATTTTAACAGAAATCTTTAAAATTATTCTCCTCTGAAACTATACAGACTATAGATTATATATATTATGTATTCATCATAATTGTATAGGTTCGTTACCAAATTTGTTTAAATGGTGATCCAAGGATCAAATTTGGCCCCGCCCTATGTATGTATTACATCTTTATCCATGAAACAGTACATGCGATAGCTTTTATATTTTTTTTATGTAACATTGAACACAAGTTCTCAGTCAAGATTGTTCAAACCGCAACCCTTGGGGCTAGTCATTTAGTACATAGGCATATTCAGATGAGCATCACGGTCCTCTTGTTAATAATTGTATGGGGATTTTTTTAAGGCTAGAAGTCATTGTTAAACAATTTTTATTATTAAAAACATTTTTTTACATTACATATATATTTATATTCTTGTTAACAATGAGGAGGATAAACAGCTTTGGAAAAAAGTAGATATGGTTAGGTCAAGATCAGTGTTACAATTAACACAAATGAGTGAGATATGAAACAAAAGCATATTTCTAGTGATTAGATACTGTTTTGCTTTATTTTATACCAGAATGCCTTCAAAGGAACCACAAAACAAAATCCTGTACCAGAAAGGATATGGAGACTGAAATCCAGAAGTGGCTTACCGGGGCACGAGATCGGGATGGTGGGCGTGAGAAACGAATAATACAGAAAATCACTGCTGCTCCAAAAAATGAAGATGAAAACTGATACTTGTGAACTTATCAGAACTTTTGTATTTTGTTAAGACATTCATATAGAGGTTTATGTTTTAACATTATTAGCTCGTATGTTCAGACAGAATAGCTTATGTCATAGCTTCTTCGGGCGCCCGTTGTCGTCGTCGGTCGTATATTTGGATAAGTTGCTTTTGTAATATCTACTTTTTTCTGTAACCATTCAAGGTATAGCCCTGAAACTTAAAATAGTTATGTTGCATCATAATAGCAAACCAAGGGAAACGATCCATAATATTGATTGCATCTTGTGAAAGTTATGTCAGAATATATTTTAAGTTTTAGGTTAAAATCTGCATTTTCTCAGCATTCTTTCAAATTAGAACCTTGGAACTTAGCATAGGTGTCTGACATCATAGTAGCATTTTTTAAGTAGGCAACACACCTTATTTCCCTTCGTTTTTAAAGTTATTTTGGAATAAAGGGATTTTCAGTATGATTTAAAAGTAATTATGTTTAATGCTTCTATCTTGTAAATTTCTTTCTTTGAAACTTCTTAACAGACGAGGGTCAGACATCCACAGGCGATGCTCTTGTTGTTATTCCGACAGTATGCATCAATTTAAACTACAAAGCGTTCCTGTATTGTCTAATTTTCTTGACAAATATATTGCTTTGTTTACAAGTAATTACATTTTTTCAGTATCATCAGTTAGTCAACTTGTTTGAAATTTGTTAATTTTTTTAGGATGATATTTTTATGAGTATCTCAGAATGTAAAATGATTTCTTTTTTATTTGTATATTTGAAAAAAAATACATGTACTACTGTATTGCAATGAAAATAAGATCTTTGTTCATGAAATTAATGAATATTGGTTTGCTATGTCCAGATTGTTCAACAATTGCAACTACATTATAAGGTGTAGTCCGTACATTACATAATTGCCAATCATTCATAAATTTTATGTAAATTCGTATACGTGTTTCTGGCAAATCCTTTGCAAATTACCGAACACGAAACCAAAACGGTCTGCCAAATAGATTATTATTTTTCAAGAAATGTGGTCTACACAAATGTGTCGGTGTATCAATGGTAGCGGACATATACTTAAATTTGACAATTTTCGCACTTAACATATTCTATACTCGAGAGGGTTTCTATAAAAATATACATCGAACATTAATATTCAAAATTCATTTATAAACCTTGTTTCTCTTATAGTAAAATCTGACCAGTAGACTAGACTAGCCATAGCGGACAATATACCAGTACGTGTGCAGTACCGTACACATTATATGTGTGTGCAGTACCGTACACATTATATGTGTGTGCAGTACCGTTCACATTACAAATGTGTTGTAGTTAGACTATAGTATAAACTGGATTCGGCTCTTGGTGTTAATCATAACCACATGTGTTAATCGCATGTTGTTCAGTTCATACATGATATGAAACAAGTAAGACATAAATGCATAGCATCAAATAAAGGCCGAACAAATTGGAGTAATGAGATATATACATTGAAGTAAAGAAGTATAATTCAATACTATTATCATGTTGAACAACACAAGTTTTCTTGTTCGAGACATAATTTTTATCTATCATATCAAAACCCAAAATGTTTGATGACTGAATATCCATTCATGTCCTTTAAACGCTTGTGATAGAGGAACGGGGAAGTAAGCTTGGTATAGTGTTCGTCCTGCTGTAAACACGTTATTGTAAGTACTCGCTTTGAAGTTTATCAAGCCTATAATTCTGGTACAAATTCTTTTTTAACACTTTTTTAAATTGTCTTTTGCATGAAATTTACTGGAAACCATACCGTATTTGGCCCAGACATATCTGTGTTGGTGTTAACCATTTAATGAAATTCTATTTGGGGACACAAAGCACATTATATGTGTTATAATAAAATAAGCTTAAGAGAATGGTCGTAATTAATGTGGGTAGCAATTGTGACCAGACCCATATGCATATTTTGTAATGTGAAAGGAAATATGATTATGAAATGTGTTTAAAGTATAATAAAATAACACTTTACATTTTTCAATAATATGTGTACCGTACTGTATGTGTATTACAAACAGGAATCCAGTTTATGCACTGAACACATTCGACGGTAATTTTCAGTAGCATGTGTGCTTTCTACTAAACAAGATTTTGAATGAATTTAATACAAATCGAAGGCTTGAAGCCATCTTCAGGTACATAAGTTGAAATCAAAGTACCAAGGGTACCAACGTGGTGGATGACAGGAAGAAGTATGAAACAGTTTGTCGAAAGGTAGAAAAGTAATTTTCAAACAGAGTGGAATAAAAGGTGTTGGAAACATTTAATTATAGCAATATTATTGCGTTTTGTTAACAATTTTTTATATGAAATTGCCTGCCTGTATTAGATACTTACCTATTTGTGATGGGTATTGCTGATTAGGAACATATGTAATTGTTTAGATGCCATGAGAGGTAAACTGCTGTCAGTCTTATTTTGATTTGAAAACAAAAAGCAAGAGAAGTGATGGATAAACTGACTATAGTTATTGTTCGGCGGAAGGAGTATGACTGTTGAATCAGATGCTGATTTTCTTTAGAAACTGAACATTAGTTCATATATACTGATAAACTGTAACAGAAGATATATGTTTAAGTAAACACATCATAGTCATCTTGTATACATGTAAATACAACTTGCGCCTTAAAACCTATAAAACACTATATGAATATTATTTCTTTCATCAAACAGCAAACACAATTATGAAACCTTGTAACCCAGTTACATTAATATCAATCAGCTGTCATTTTTCATTGCTATTTACGTGTAGTACAACGAATATATCGGACCAAACCTTCAGGTACATTATGCTCATCTTCATGACCTAATGAACAGTGTGTGAGATATCCTAAGCGTAAAGACAATCATAATGCTATTTGACCTTTAAATCAAAGATTTATATTTTAATGACATTTTAATAGAGTATTTCCAGTTTTAGGAATGACTATTGTTTTTAAAGTGAAAATTAACGTATCGATGAATATATATATCATTAAAACTTACACAGAACTATAGCTACATCTGTCAAAATTGAAACATTTCTTTACCATTATATTCTAAGTGTGTGTGCCAAGGACCATAACTCTACCTTGCATTTTGCTCGAATTATGGCCCTTTTGTCAGAAAGCTCATTACTTACATATATGTAATACTACAGATTTGAAACTATGTACACCGAGGTTGATATACCATGTACCATAGTTCTAAATTATGGTCCTTTTTTCGACTAAGTATTTAAGGCTTAAGTTTGAGTGCAAGCTGGTATACAAGCTCATAACTTTCATACTACCTATAGAACAATATTGAGACTGTGTACACTTGTTTGTCTTCGTAGATTTGGTATCCCACTTTACAATTTGTTCTGTCCCTAAAATAACCACAAATTCTTTTCAACCTCCACCTTCAGAAACAAAAGATTCATTTGAAAGCATGGCACCCCCGTTTACTATATTTTTAAGTTCAAATACAACAACTGAGGTTTTGTGGCCCCTCCCCCTATTACCACTTTCCTCCCTTCAAAATTGACTCCATTCAAATTATGCTATAATTTCTTTAACCTCTCACTCTCGACTTTTTCGAATAGCCGAGGATGCTATCGTTTTCCGAGTAGCTCTTATTTTAGTTTGTATAGTAAAATGATCATGTTTCTTACTTTTGAATATTGGGTGATAGAACTATATTCTTGTATACACTTTATTTTTAAGAATAAAAGAGGTCAAAAAGAATTTGCATAGTTATATATTTTGTGTTAAAAACCCTATATAGTATTTCTTTGCCGTCGACAATAGTATGAGATTTGGTAAGTGTTGTTTTTAATCTAGATCTCTGCAACAGAAGTCAATCAGTGTTTCCTCGTGTTAATACATTATTATAAATGAACATTTGAAGTTTCATGACCGAGTGTTAAATTACCAAAACTTATTTCTGTTGGATTATTATCATCTATATAAACACCCCTTGTTAAATGTTTTATGTCAGGCAATATATAGTTCATCAGATGTTTAGCAGTTACAGGCTTTTAAAATGACAGGAATGGAAGACTACACATGTTTTTTTGGCATAGTGGTAAATTACAGCTATATAAAGGGTGCCGTATTAGTCCTAAAAAGCACCTATATGATTCTCGTATTCTTCCTGTATGATAAAAGTTATCTAAATGGGACCCATATGGTTCCCATATCCTACCCATAATACAGATAATTACCAAATGGGACCTAAATGTTTCCCATAATCTACCTGTTTAATTAGGATTGTAGAAATGGGATCCATTCTACCATATAACAGATATTTACCTGACTGGGAGCAATGTGGTTACAATAATTTACCCATATGGACTTGGCAATATGGATCCCACACGAGTCCCTGTTGTAAAACCCAAATGGTTACTGTTAGCATGTAAATGTATCTAAGAAAGACATCAGTATATACACTGCCAAATCGAGGAGATACTATTTTTTTAACATGTATGGTACATGCGCTATTTCGCCTTGTTCTCGATCTCACTTTCTTACTATCTAATACAAGGTAAATAAACAATTGGTTATTTCCCTTAGACTCTACGTTTTCTGACCTTGTTTGAGTGAATTCTTACATTAAGACTTTCCAAAAGTAAATATTAACAAAACTAAACTAAAATGTTTGAAACAAAGGAACCACATTAAAATTGCTGACAGTATTTTATAGACCAAAATAACTTTTTAATCTAGTTGAAGCAATTGTTTATTTTACTATAAGCAATTATATATGATGAATTCAAAAAATATGTCATTGTAGTTTTAACTCTTCACAGCCTTTAAACTTAATATAACACTCAATGTACAGTTCGTTGTCTCACATGTTTACTTACGTTTTCTCTCCACTGATAAAATATGACTAGAAGAATGTCAATATTACTACTCAGGATTTCACTATTAAAGTGACATACATGAGACTAGTACTAATGTCATAGTCTTTGTATTTCACTGGTAAACGACACTCTCGACAGAATCGCTTAGCAGAGTAATCTCGTTGGTTGGCTGGTTCGGTCTTCTTAGTGACGACTGATGACTGGTCGACTTCAGGTGGTGTTTGGGTTGCACCAATGACATCAGACGGATGTCCTTCCACCAGGTCCCGAGCTTTAACCATACTTTGTGATAGCTGAAGCCTTTCTATGGGTGAATTACTGCATTAAATTACTTTCATTGCTGTCATTTGAGTTTCATCATCACTTTTGGTTGTTTTTTTCGGTAAAACTTTTTCACGTGAGTGGAGTTACGTACCTTCGTGACATCATCAAGAGATGCAATGTAAGTTCCCTAAACCGCCAAATGTATCTCTGACTGTATATGGTTCTGGCGAAAAGTTTATTGCAGGTTTAATCTTTCCGAATCGATGGTATTGCTCCTGTTGTGCTATGTGGCGTTGCACGTTATGCCATCAAATACTTTATGGTTTTACATTTCTAGTATTGACTTTCTGGTTGTGCTATTCTTGGCCTTTTCAACATTTTGTCTTTCCACTTTCCCATTAGCACTAGAGTTTTAATGGGGGACTGCTGTATGCCGGTTTGTGATCCCATTGTCTCTCATTGAAATTAAGAATTTTTCAGACACAAATGTTTGGCAATTGTCACTGGTAATACGCATGGATAAGCTATGAGTAGTGACTATTTCATACAAACTATCCTCTGACTTTCTCTCATGTAACAGTTTTCCTGATGTTTATCTCGTAGTACCAATTGTGGTAGTCGACACACACAATCGCATGGGCTCCTGTTAGAAATAGCCCAATCAGAACAGTAGCTTGATCTTACCATGACCCTGCATGTAGTTCGGTTGGTTTCTAGGGATATAAAGTTACAAAGTGCTTGTGTATTTATTATTATGTTTATTAGGAATATAACGTTACTTTAACAGTATTTCAGTCATACCGCGACGTCCAACTCATTACAGGTAGGGGAAGACCCCGGGGGAGCACTTTGCATTATGTCAGGCAGAGAGCGCTCCCGGGTAGAACTACCGACATACCGTAAGCCAGCTTGAAGGCTTCCTCACTTAAAAAATTCCGAAGTACCCAGATCGGGATTCGAACCCACATCGTCGAGGGGCTGAGAGATTGCAAAGCAATAACTATACCCACCAGTACGGGGTCATCCTGTAAGTAAGTTTTACATCTGTAATGTGTTTGTGCCTTCTGAAAACCTTTAGACACTACATATGTCCCCTGTATCTGACACAATCACTACATATCTGTGAAGCTGAAACATTCAAATTAATCGATCCTTAATATAGGCCCTTATTTCAAAGCGTGCTTTGGCTTTTAATTTACATACAGTACTATAGCCACTATATATGATTTCACCTACTTGAACTATCAATAGCTTTCGAAAGATCAAACGGATTACGCCAAAATTATGTACAATTATTCATAATGACCTCCCCGTGAAATTACCACAATTTCTACGTGCTACTCACAGATATGAGTTAGATAGGTACACCAGTGACATAATTTAATGAAAGCCCCTCGTATATAGGATTAAAGCAAAGGAACAGATTATTATAGAGTTGCTTTCCAAAAAATCATTTTTCATCAAACCAAATCTGAAATTGGCTTAAAGACAAATTATAGAGAGATAAAATGGTTTTCAGTGAAAAGATATTTAAAGACAAAGTTTAGAAAATATGTTTTTTAGTGAAAAACAATTAAGATAGATGCAAAATTATTTTAGACAGAAAGGACACTGGGCAGGTAATGGACTCCAGGGACAAGAAAGAAAACAGGCACGCGCACAAAAATATGCAGAATGTGTGCAAATCCCCGCAATTGCTGTTAACAAAGGCATTTCAGAATTTACACATTTAGAGATTAAATAGTAAACCGATTGTTATCGGTGATAAACTTTTGAACAGTATACAAAATCCTTCGATTTGTTTCATACGGTAGAGATGCATCTCAAAAATAATATAAAAATAATGTTTGAAAGAGATACAGTGCACAACTGAGAGACAACATGTAGTAACTCTGTACAAATATCTCTATAAAGGGGACATACAAAAAAACTGATGAGTACTTTCCACACTGCCACACTGGCAAAGAGATTAGTTTAATATAATTTTAAGAAAAAACTCCTTTGTTATGCACTGCATTTTACACATAGCCGATGATGCAGAATTTTGACGTTACGGTTTCCTGTATAAAAGTACCCAGGGACAGTATTCATGTCTTGTTATAACGAGTATTTGAAACTTTTGGTGGATGAGGCGTTTATTGTTTCGTGTGACAGTTTGTTCTATTCATTCACGAACATTAGCTGGGGGGAAAAAGTCAAGGTAAAGACTGGCCCTTGCTGTAGGAAGTTGTTAGTTGTTAGCATTGCGTAAAGTGTATTGCGATGCAGAACCAAGCAGTTGAGGAACGAGAGCAAATTCTAAGGCGAGTTGCCGTTTATCCTAATAGAGTAAGATAAACTTGTGTTTCCGTCTACGCGAACTAAACATTTCCCATCCTATTTCTGTTGTTAAGTTATTGAAAGGGACCTCCGTGGCCGAATGGTTATGGTGATTTACTTGTAACCTCTCAGCCCTTCATCGTTGTGGGCTCGAATCCTGGTCTGGGCTAATCAGATTTTTCAAGTGAAGAAGCCTTCCAGCTGGCTTGCTGTAGGTCGATGGTTCTACCTGAGTGCACTCTATGCCTGAAATCCCGGGGTCTTCCTCCACCTGTAATGAGCTGGACATCGCCATATGAATGAAATACAGTAGTGTACTGTTCAAGCGACGTTAAATTCCAAAACAAACCAACAAACAAACAAATCAAAACTTTTGAAATTGTAAAGATTTGTGCTATATAATTAATGTACATGAAGCTTGCAGAAGTAACTTTTTAACACCTTTATAAATTATCTTGAATATTAAATGTTAAACCAGTAATAATCAGTCAATACAGTCATTATAAACTATGCTATCTTCTCCTGTCTAAAGTCTTAAGTTATGTGTAACCTATTAGGTATAGTTATTACCCAGTTTTCAAACACAGGAGTTATTGCCCTTGGTCTGAATTTGACATTTAAATCTCAGGTAGCGAGAAGGTTTGATGTAGGGGTAATAAAGCAAACTTAGAATTATAATTTCAATTTTTGTCTTTATTTGCATACTGGAATAATTTAAAATTCGAAAGGGTTGATATTAAATGATTACATGATTGTGTCCAGTGATGTATGTAGAGTCCTGTGAGGTACGAATAAGTCTTCACGTGGTTGTTTGTCCTGTTTGTGTTATCAGTAATCATATACAGTTGAAGTTGGGGCCTCCGTGGCCGAGTGGTTATAGTCGTTGACTTGCAATCTCTCAGCCCCTCACCGCTGTGGGTTCGA
>JAULCC010569690.1:0-17941 GCA_032358795.1 Nuttallia obscurata
CTTCAATTTGGTGCTGTATTTGTATCCAGACTGTCAATAAACAGATGATGTGTTTGTATTTGAACTACCTGTCTTCAATTTGATGCTGTTTTAGTAATTATACTATCTTTTTAACAGTTGATTTATTTGTATTTGCACTTCCTGTTTTCAAATTGATGCTGTTTTAATATCACATTGTCTCTTTAACAGTTGATTTATTTGTTCCTGTCTCCAATCAGGATCTGTATTTCTATTTATTACTTTATTATGCCACATCTATATATAGCCTTCTTTTTCTGTTGGCATTCATTCAAAAGAGTTCTTTATATGACATTATTATCCAATCATCAGGCTGAAAGTCAACTGTTTTTTTATTGTGCAGATTGCAGCCATGGCACACTGACTTACCTTTATCAAAACTCGGTATTGTGCAGATTGCAGCCATGGCACACTGACTTACCTTTATCAAAACTCGGTATTGTGCAGATTGCAGCCATGGCACACTGACTTGCCTTTATCAAAACTCGGTTTTGTGCAGATTGCAGCCATGGCACACTGACTTGCCTTTATCAAAACTCGGTTTCCTTTGAGAATCAACCAGGCTGATCCCAGACGTTACTGGATAACCACTTGTTAAAATTAAAAAAATTGAAAATATTGATTTTGTGAACAAACAACATAGCATCTTTAATCATAAACCTATTAAACTTTTATTATTACTAGATAGATGTAAACCAACAGATCCTTTAAACTTCTAGACAGATTTGCCAATGCTTGATTGGAATAGTGCCTCTGAAAAAAGCTATTATTGAGCTTTTGAAACTTAAAAAGTTTAATAATAGATTTAATAAATTTAAACTTAATAAGCCAAGTCATTAGAGCACAGGTCCTCATGGGGTTCTTGTTTGTTTTTGGTTTCATCCACAGCACAATTACATCTAGATATGAATAAAACTAAACAAATCAAATAGGAAAAAAGACGGTTTCATTTCCACAGAAAAGTACAATGAAATTTTAGAAATGGGAATCCAAGACAAAGAAGTAACCAGTGTAAACACAAGCCAGCTAGTTATTACAACTGGAGCAAGTGTTTGACCAATGCTAAACATATACATGTATATGAAGTAAAATAATGAATACCAACAGTTGGGTGAACATTATTCTTAATATATAAATGTACTCAACAGATGGAAGTTCAGTAACTGTGAAACAAAAAATATTGACTGTTCACTAGAGTTATTTCCCATGGCTAGTTTGTTTATCTATGTGCTATTGTATGTGTGGTTTATCTATGTGATAATCTGCTGTTTATTTGTCAGAAAGTTTGACAAATGTCTGTCCTTACATCAACTGTCTAACTGTCTTTCAAAGACGACTCCTGAACCACTTGATAACCAGACTTGGGTGTCTTTCTTGAGACTGTCACAATAGATTCGTTACCAGACTTGGGTGTCTTTTTTTTAGACTGACACAATAGATTCGTTACCAGACTTGGGTGTCTTTTTTTTTAGACTGACACAATATATGCGTTACCAGACGTGGGTGCCTTTTTAAGACTGACACAATATATATTATTCAGGAGGCATAGAGCCCATATTTGGAGGAATTGTGCATTTTATGACACAAGCGTGGGATTCGGCATACAGGTTTAGTGACTCATTGCAGCTTATTAAAGAATTGGACCCTAGCTGGAATTTGTTTATGACGGCTGTGTAACCATTTTTCAAATGGCAGACATAATGCTTTCCATGATCTTATTTCTTCATTAAAAACTTGTTTTGGAATTTATTTTTTGTCCCTATACCCTTGAATTTGGGGTCAAAGAATATCAACATGACATCAGCTGAACATAAAATTGTCCTCCATTTTGTTTTTTAAAATGGCTGCCATCTTTTCGTTAAAATGTTACTTTTTCCTTTTCGGTTTTTTGGAAAAATCATAACAATATGATGTTCTCTCATTGAATCGTTTTCTTCATTAGAAAAGAATTATTTCACTTTGTATCAGTGAAAAATGTTCTATTCGCTTAAAAAATTAAAAAGAAAACATGTACTTTACAGTCCATACAATGTATTAAAATATATATACTAATCTATCTGGTCAGTATAACATTCCATACATCTGTCACACTTGAACAATGTTGTACATAGAAATTTCGCTTTCCTACATTTTCACAATCCCTTATGCTGCATCTGTTTCGATGACATCACGGCATGCTCTAAATACAGGCGGGCAAATAATTCATTTGATGTCCCATTGTGCAGTGAATGCATACACATCCAAAGTCTGAAGGGCAACATGGTGCTTTTTATAATTGCATTGTCTCACACCCTGCTTAAACATATGCTGCGTGTAAGCATCTTATATTGGTGGAATGTTCTCTATGTCCCTGTTTTCTGAGTAAATAAATATTGAATGAGATGAACCAGGCCATAAACTCGTACTTTCATTCCTCGGTCATACCTGATCACCAATAAGCTCCAAAAATGTGTGTCGTATATCTAGAATATTTGTTTTGGACAGAGTTCTAGCTCATGTGTATACAGCATTAGTATCGTCACGAAAGACATTCCGTTCGACCATGCTTTTTGTTTCCCATTTCAAAAAAGAAAGTTATTACATCTCATTCAGTAAATAAATATTGCAGTAAGTTCTTTTGACTTATTTTTGCATATTGTTTAAGCAATGGTCATCACTTCAAGGTACCGGAAAGTGTAACCATTATCAAATAAAAATCATTGTTATTCACAGTTAACTTTCTTGGCTAAATTTATTATGCCTATGACAAATATCTCTATATCCAAAGTTCTAAGAAGGACCTTCTTCACAATCTTCGTAGCTCCATCTAGAGCATATGCAAAAAGGCTCCTCATGCATAGATTCTATCAGTCAAGTAACATCATAATTCGCTGAAGACATCACCCTCTCTCCATGGGTAATTATTAAATTTACTGAAAATAATTCATACACGATATGTTCAGTTATAAGATGAAACAATATTCGGATTTGTTTTCATCTTCACTCAAGAACTTATTCCTTTATCAGTGTATCTTTTAACATTTCTCCATATGCCCTCTTCTGTCATGTACCAGCTTTCAGAATATCTTCTCTTAAATTTCAATAACCGTATCACATCTATTTACAGCAAAGCTATCAACTTGTTTACAAAAGTATTCCATAACTTTTGTAATGTAAACATAAAATGAATTTGATCTTCCTTGAATTATCATGTTACACCATGCGGCAACATTTAATATGATTATCTTGGCATCACGGGGTTTGGCTGTGTCATGAATTGGTTCAACCTTTTCAACATATTCCAAGAGATCTGCCTCGGGTTTTCAATTCATACCCCATAGTCTGGGAGCGATGGTGGATACGATTCGATTTCATTTGAGAAAAAATCTGCATTGTCTGTTTTGAGCGTTTGGCACTCAATGTAAAGCACTGAACACAGTACGCTATCACATTTTTTACCGTTAAACTGTTTTTCTTGTTTTGATACAAGCGGAAAGCGTTTGATTAAAGTCAAATATATCATTATATGGATGTTAAAAACATGACAAATACCAGTTTCATGGAATGAAAACTTGTTGAAATACGGTCATGATCTACGAGTTTCTTAATGATGATACTGCTGATGTTGTGAAATACAAATTTTCTAAAACTGGTCGCACTGCTCATAATCATTCAAAACGGCCTTGAGCGGGAATAGCCAAATTCAAAAGACAGATGATTCGGTAATAAGTTACAGAAAGTCGTATCTTATGCAGCATTTTTATCATATTATTGGAACAAATTTTAGAATAAATGTATGCTCAAATAAGCAAAGGCTGATGGAGTTCACCATTTTGAACTGTCTGGTTTCCCTCAGTCACATGGTAAATGGCAAACTGAGTTTACAGTAGTAGCTGTGAAAGGAATAATGCAGCCTCTGACATATAGTTTAAGCAACATAGAAATAGAGTTAGCAAAACGTGCATGATTGTTTGCCAAGTCATCGGACTATATTGAATTTGGTCAAGCGTTTTAGGTAGAGAAGTCGTATGTAGGAAAATGTTAAGGAGCGGACAGACACACAGACGGACACACAAAATACCATGCCGGACGGCAAGTGTTCACAATAACTCATCTGCACTCCATCCTCTCAGAAAAAATAGTATTTAAAGTAAACAAAATCTTTCGGAACAAAACAATAACAATTTTATGTATTTTTGTGCCAAAATAAAATTACAATTTAACGTTAAATAGCGGCCATTTCGAAGAAAGAAAGAAATTGGCTGTAACATGCATTGTTGCAAAGGTTGTCATAAATTATATCCTTTTGATTTTATAGAAAAAGTAAAACAAACATAATAATATCTCTATTATTTGTCAAAATATAACAGATAGTTTTTTTGTGACTGCTATTTTGAAAAATGTCCGCCATAGCCACTATAGGCAAAATTCAGCTGGGGTCCGAAGTGTAAAAAATAATGCATCGGCTACTCTTCCTTTGTATTCAGTTTCATACTTGCATCAAAAGTGCATAAATTTTTGCTAAGCCTCCGGACTATATGCGTAACCAGACTTGTGTGTCTTTTTTAGACTGACACAATATATGCGTTACCAGACTGGGTGTCTTTTTTTTCAGACTTACAGAATATATGCGTTACCAGACTTGGGTGTCTTTTGTAGACTGACACAATATATGCGTTATCAAACTAGGGTGTCTTTTTTTAGACTGACACAGTATATGCGTTACCAGACTAGTGTGTCTTCTTAGACTGTCACAATATAAGCGCTACAAGACTTGGGTGTCTTTTTTAGACTGACACAGTATATGTGTTACCAGACTTGGGTGTCTTTTTTAGACTGACACAATATATGTGTTACCAGACTTGGGTGTCTTTTATAGACTGACACAATTTATGCCAGAATTTAAGTTGTTAATGTGTGACATACTAGACTGGTTCTCAACCAAGGTTTTTCAAATTGTTACAACAGATGGAGACAGCATATTTGATCAATTGGTGACAACCAAGTTGGGTTAAATTGTAACAACCAAGTTGGGTCAAATTGTGACAAACAAGTTGGGTAAAACTGTGACAACCAAGTTTGGTCAAATTGTGACCCTGGGGTTGATTTGGTACTTTTGTAAACCTGAAATAGATTTAACCCTACTCAAGGGATGAACCCTGCTCAAGGAATGGTTTTTCTTTTACATATCTTGGACAATGTTTTTTTTATGGAAACCATACTTAGCTAGAGCTTAGATATTTTGTTTGTACCATAATATGCAAGTCATCTACCAAGAAATTTCAAATTATGACCTGTTTTTTAGCTCGATTATTCTATGAATATATAACTTTGTTGTTGTTACTATTTCGTCATTGTTAACAAAATTGTGTCGGAAATATTTTTCCTGCAGTATTAAAGGTACTAAAATGAAAGAGCTAGGTTCACGAAATGGGGTATACAGCCCTGTAAAAAAACAATATCTAGTTGCTGAAATTTTGCAGAAACAGTTTTCAATCTAGAAGAAGTGATCTTTTTGCTAAAAATCTGGCTAATATTTATTTGTTAATATTTTCTTTTTCATTGAATACACCGACAGAAACATAGGTAGGTTAGCTGAAATTGCTTGTTTTCAGCCAAATTTAGGGGGGAAAAATGTGTTTTTGGATATGAAGGCCTCCAACCGACACTAAGTTTTTTTGTGAGTAGGACGTGAAGTGTGTGCTAATTACTTGGTGAAAATGTCATGATGTCGAGTGTTTGACTTCATACTGTAATATAAAGAAATAGAAAAACGTAGGCAAATGTTAACTTCAGCGATATCGGTCATTATACTTACATACATTTACAAGATGTTTGGCCACATAATTGCATAAACTATATTAGTAGGGAAAGGAAAAGATCTACACTGATATTAATGCATTTTCGATCTAATATACAGCAACAATTCATCGAAAATCAGTATTTCAATTGTTAACCGTATGTCAAATAGTTATCTACATCTAAATGCAGATACTTTTTCCCGGTACTATAACCAGTGTTCCGGTACATCTGTTTGATACTACCCTGTACTTAATATCCGTCAAACGATTTGAGAACGGAATTATGCAAGTAAACGGAATCGCAACTCGCGTACAGTATACAGGTAACTCTCGTTTTAACAAAAGGGACATTGCGAGACAAGCGAGACTTGAAATAAGCGTCAATGCGTCCATTTTGTTACAAGATATTGCAACTATAAATGCGTCTGGATGATACAGAGCACGATCAGATAAGCGCTGACTGATCGAAGAGATCTCCGAGGTGCGATTCCGTTTGTTCTTAATTCCGTGATTTGAGAGATGATTTTTTTAAAGTTTGTTTACTCTATATAATAACAAAATTCTCATACACTGGAAAAACACTTTTTGATTAACCTATAAGTAGTGGAGGTACCGGGATGTGTACGGTGACCGTATAGAGAACGTGTATCTCTAAGGGGCAAAACGCGGAAAGATAAAGCGTCATTGACGATGTCAAAATATTTCAAAGAATTTTAGAGTGGTCAAAGAATTAACTGACGGATATGAATGAAGTCAGTAATTATTTTCTTATTTTATGACTTTTTGTGTGTAATTTACACGACACTTTACATTTTGTAAATGTTGAACGTAAACATCATATTCCGTTGTGATGCAGACGTCCACTTGGCAATAAAGACGATTTATTGCCTTGAAGCATTAAGATCTATTTGCGATGGGTATATAATCAATTTTTATGTTATTCGAATTGAAGTCGATAAAAAGAAACTGATACATTATAGAAAACATACCTTTGAAATGATTTAATTGGTTTGTTTTACCTGATTTATACAATGAATATTATAAACCATGGCGCCAATTTAAAGATGGGACCATGGTTTAAGGGATGTAATGCCTGACCGCCAACCTGACTGCCCCGGTTCAAAACTACTGGCTGGAATCAATGTTTTTCAAAACTATTTACATTGTAAATATATATTATTCTTAATGTTACTTGGTATTGTCTTCTAGACATCATTGTTAGACCATTATACTATTGACTGAATTTGAAATAATAAAGTGAAAGTTATTACTATGGTAACATTAATTCTGATATTACATTGTTTTGTTTTTTTACAAACAACAGGCGACCGTCTGATCAACATCCGGTATACCATTTTCTGATTCTATATAATGATTGCATTTTTACAAATTGCAAATTAATTTGGTAAAATGTAAAAAAGGCTATATAACTTTAAGTTGCCATAGCAACCATAGCATTTGAATTTGAAGACAAAAAAGGTTTGTTTTGATAATACCCAAGTATGAGTGTCGTATATTGAAGTTTATAAAGGAAAACCAAACAGGAATATTTTTCACCTTTCGTGAACCTAGCTCTTTGATATAAGTCTTAGAAGAGGATAAAACAGTGCGGTGGTCAAGAATTGTCACTATTTTGTAATGTTTCCAGGTCATATCTGCTAATGTGTTGGGGGTATTCAACTGAAGTTTTCATATATGGTAAGAGGACATATATAGAGGATGTGCAGTGTTAAAGAACTGTAACTCTGCTTGCCATATTTAAGAGTTAAATTCTGCTTTTTAATTGAAATTTCATCGGGTAATAGATTACATTTAGAGAAACTGAAGTGTGTAACCCTCCTTGTTTAAGAACATTTCTTAGAAAAGTCGAGCTTGCTGTGGTCTAACAGCCCTTATTTAAATTTTTGTTCGTTGGAATGTCAGGTGAGCGATTACAGGACCATATTGATCTCTTGTTATATATTCGTTGCTAGGTCTTACAAAATTAATAAGACAATTTTGAAGATTTATACACCTCAAGTCATGTGATGCATTGAACAAATGAGTTAACCGCCTGTCTGTTTGTCCTGACACCATTGAATCTCAAAGGCGGTTCAGCAAATTTATACCAGAATTATATTAACACCTTACACGTGGATGTCTATACAAACTCAATCTTTATTCGATTTCAGTGATTTATTGCAGCAGATAATGCATTTGAAATATAAAAGAGTCTAGCTCAAAGTTGCCGTTGTCACTTGTGTAACGTTAGGACCTTCATTGTAAATCAACAGCTCATTGTAAACTTTACCATCTCAACTGCGCGAGTTTGTATTCGTCAAACCAAGTTTCTTTTCAGTGCTTTCCACAACATGCACCAGAAACTTTATTTTGTATCAAAAAGTTTAATATGTCCCCCGATGGAGGCCCTGTTAAAATTGCACTGTGTGTCTGTGCATCCGTCCTCTTGTACAGTTTTTGGCTCACCTGAGCATGAAATGCACAAGGGTGACGTTGTGATAGGGGACTGTCCGTTGTCGTCCATCCGTCGTCAACGCTTTAGCAATCATCATATCAGAAACCGCTAAAACCAATTTCAAAACAATTTCACTGAAATGACTCTAACATGTAGGTGACCCTTTTTCAAACTCCTTCATACCGGCATGTTGTTTAGCGAATAAACATGGCGGGCTAGTTATCGTATATGGCTTTATGTAAAACTTGGAAGATCTTCTCAGTGGCTGTATAGGTAGCTGCTGTAGACAATTTGAAAAGCCTATCACCAGTTTCTTCGAGAAACAACTCGAACAGTTACCTTTTATTGAGAATTTTAATTAATTAAATAATAAATACTGTAACTTGTCAAAGTATGTTTAAGTGTTATACACCTTCAAGACCACTTCACTATCGGTATACCTATCTGTTTATACACCTTCAAGACCACTTCACTATCGGTATACCTATCTATTTTCCTGGTTTCCTAAACTGAATAACTTGATACATTTCCAACCTCATACAGCGACGGAGTCAACTAACATTACTACTGTTATAATGAATATCGCAAATAAACGAGATTATGACCCCTGAGTTGGTTTTATTTGTTAATGTAGGTCACACCAATACAGCTTCAATACAGCCAATACAGCTACTGAATGGCGAATTTCCCAGCTTTTTAGCTCACTGACCACAAAGTGGTCAATAGTGAGCTTTTGTGACCACCCTTCGTCCATCCGTCCGTCAACTTTTTCTTTGAAATACTTCTCATGAACCACTGACTGGATTGTGTTCAAACTTTGTCTGAGACATCATGACATCAGCCTTTCTCAATTTTGTTCAAATGGTTTCCATAAGATGAACAATATGGCCGCAAGAGCTAAATATAGAAAAAAACTTTGAAAATATTCTTGTCAGAAACCATACAGACTAGAGCTTAGATATTGAGCATGTGTCATCATATATAGGTCCTTTACCAAGTTTGTTAAAATCATGACCCTGCGGTCAAAGTTGGCCCTGCCCTCAGGCGGTCTTGTTTTACATAGACTTATATAGTGAAAACTTAAAAAATCTTCTCCTCCGAAACCGTATAGACTAGAGTTTAGATATTTTGTGTGTAACATCATGTACAGGTCCTTTACTAAGTTTGTTAAAATCATGACCATGGGGTCAAAGTTGGCCCCGCCCTGGGCGGTCTTGTTTTACATAGACCTAATATAGGTAAAACTTAAATTTCTTCTCCTCTCAAACCATATGGACTAGAACTTAGATATTTTTTGTGTTACATCATATATAGGTCCTATGCTAAGTTTGTAAAATTCATGACCCTTGGATCAAAGTTGGCCCCGCCGTAGGGCGGTCTTGTTTCTAGCTCACCTGAGCCAGAGGCTCATGGTGGGCCATTGTGACCAGCCTTTGTCCATCCGTCCGTCGTCCGTCCGTCAACATTTGCTTCAGACGACAAATTCTCTTTAACAGCTTTGCCAATTTTAAGAAAACTTTACCAAAATGTTACTTTGGTGATCCTCTTTCAAAGTTGTTCAAAAAATTGATTCCATGCAGTATTATATGGTTGCCATGGCAACAGAAAGGAAAATCTTTAAAGATCTTCATCTCCAAAACTAAAGGCCAGATTTGAAAATAATTTGGCATACATGTACTTTGGGTGACCCTCTACAAAGACTGTTCAAATTATTTTGATCTATAAAAAAACATGGCCGCCAGGGGGCGGAGTCAGTTTTCAATATATGTTTATAGTGAAAACTTTGAAAATCTTCCTCTCCAAAACCAGTGGCCAGATTGGAAAAAAAATTGGGCATACATGTACCTTGGGTGACCCTCTACAAAGATTGTTCAAATTATCTTGATCTTATAAAAAGCATGGCTGCCAGGGGGCGGAGTCAGTTTTCCATGTATGTATATAGTGAAAACTTTGAAAATCTTCTTCTCCAAAACTAGAGGCCAGATTTGAAAAGAATTTGTCACAAAAGTTCCTTGTGTGACCCTTTACAAAGATTGTTCAAATTATTTTGATCTGTGAAAAAACATTGCCGCCAGGGTGGCGGCGTCAGTTTTCCTTATATGTATATAGTGAAAACTTTTAAAAACTTCCTCTCCAAAACAAGAGGCCAGATTTGAAAACTATTTGGCCCAAGTGTTCCTTGTGTGACCCTTAATAAAGGTTGTTCAAATTATTTTGATCTGTAAAAAAAACATGGCAGCCAGGGGGGGGGGGGGTGGGTGTGTGGGGCGGAGTCAGTTTTCTATATATGTATATTGAAAACTTTGAAAATACCTCAAGTGGTAGAGCGTTCGCTTTCGGTGCGGGAGGCCGCGGGTTCGATCCCCGGCCAGGTTATGCCAAAGACTTTAAAACATGGTAGTAATCGCTTCCCTCCTTGACGCTTAGGATTAAGGGTTAGCATAACGACTGGTTTGTCGGTGTCAGGATAAAGTGACCGGCCGGGGTTCAGCCCCCACGTGTATCAGTGCTATACACTGGGCACGTTAAAGAACCATAGATCTCTACAGAAGAGTTCTGTGTATCCGCTTGCCTCTCGCTGGGACGCCCATTAGCCCTAGCTGGCAGAAAGTGACTAAATCAAATAAACAAACTTCTTCAAGACTAGAGGCCAGATTTGAAATTAATTTGGCATAAATGTTTCTTGGATGACACTCTAAACAGAATGCTAAAATTATTTTGATCAGTTTAAAAAAACCATCCCCCCATGGGTTAAGGCTACCATTTTCAGGTGAGCGCCTCTAGGGCCACCATGGCCCTCTTGTTCATAGACCTAATATTGTGAAAACTTAAAAAATCTTCTCCTCTGAAACCAAACAGACTAGAGCTTAGATATTTTTTTTTGTAACATCATATAAAGGTCCTGTACAAAATTTGTTAAAATCATGACCCTGGGGTCAAAGTTAGCCTTGGCCTGGAGAGGTCTTGTTTTACATAGACTTATATAGTGAAACTTTAAAAATCTTCTACACTGAAACAATGCAGACTAGAGTTTAGATATTTTGTGTGTAACATCGTACATAGGTCCTTTACCAAGTTTGTTTGTTTGTTTGTTTGATTTACGTCTGCTAACCCTAACCCTAACCCTGTCGACCTTCCGTAGGTAAGCCGGGTAGCACCCGACAAGATAACGTTTCTGAAAAATATCAACGTCTCACATAAAATATAAAAGATTGATTGATTAATTGAGTTGGGGTTTACGGCATCGCAACACTGTATAGGTTATATGGCGCCATTTCGGAAAAAACTTGTTGGATACACGTCTCATTTACATCGAGATAAAAATTATGGGGTATGGATCCAACAACTTAATACCTGCTGGAGAATCAGAGATGTAGAAACTCCAGATTAACGTTCAAACCCTATTAGTCGCCTCTTACGATCATGCCAGGTCCCAATTCTTGTGCTTCATTAGCACGCCCCAGGCCCACATGGGGCATATATAAAAGATACCATATTAACTAAGAAAGTTTGTAAAATCTGTGCACGATTGTTTTGCCTACTAATTCTTTTAACATCACTTCATCAACTAGTATTTAAGTCATATATCGCGACGTCCAGCTCATTGTAGGTGGAGGAAGTCTCCGTGGGACATCTATACATTGATTCAGGCACAGAGCGCACCGGGTAGAACCATCAGTCTTCTACAAGCCAGCGGGCAGGGATAGTTTTAGAATTTAATCTTGACTGGTTTTGACGCTACAACGAAGCTGTTCAATCAATTATATATATTAGCAGCAACAATAGTGGCCACACGCACCGATCGAACAAAGTCAGCTGAAAACTGCTTGTGATCCATGTCGTTCTTGAAAATGTTCATTTCTGTAGCAGATTATGTTGACAGTTATTTTGTAAATATTCATACGGCTTGACCGCCTAATTATTTTCGACTATTTGTTAGCTAAAAGAAAAGAAAAAAAGTGTCGATCTACTTTTGAGATATCGGTTTGAAATTTGTCAGAAATTTGCTACGGGCGAAGTGTTTCGGCTATCAAGTTTCCCGGAAAATGTTTTGGATTAAAATATGGGGTTTTGTAAACCAACTATACTGGATGAAAAATAAATCTCTCTACAACGTTGTTGAGGAATGAATATCGTCTGAAATAACATCGAATTGTAGCTAGAGTATTTGACAAATACATTAATTGGATAGTGTCAAATTATTATTTAAAAAAATGAATCGAATAAAAATGTACTGTAGTAAAATAAGAAATAAACAACACCATGTTTTAGCCAAATTCGTACCATTATCGAAAAATGCCGAGGAATTTTCAAATTAGTTAAGTAAAGATTGAAATGGTAAAGCCCGTCATTTTTAAAGATGCACAGTCAACTATGTCCAAACATGGACAAAATTGAAAATTGTTTGTGTAAGGTTATGTCTCATATAACACAACACAGTTGCACGCTTTCGGCTAAAATATAGACTGTATCATAGATTTTAACATTTTATTATAATGTCACATATAAGGGATGTAACATGTATATACATATGCTTGTATTTTATATACGTTTGTACTGATAGTGTTAAATCGGGTTTTTTTCATTCTGTGCTCTGCTATATATGAATATTGTTATTAAAATTGTAGGGACGGGCCCTAATTGATGTTGGTAGAACTTTGGCCCGACCCCATTTCACTGTAAAAGATTAAATAAAATATGTTTAAACTAAACTAGGGGTATGACATAAAATACATATCACAGTACAAATCAAATTATCCTATAATCGGCCGTAGTTTCGACCTCCAGGACACTTATGAATCTATGATTCAGAAATACCTCAAGGTTAAAAAGTAGTAAACATGACATATAGTGTTGTATAAAAGGTGAAGTTTACATTAGGACAAGTATCTGAAATGTGAACATATATATGTACATATTTGATTGTTTCCTTAATCCTTGACCACGCTATCGGGAAATGACATCGGATTTCCCAGAAAATCTGTCATCATGTTATCTGAAGGTTGACTGTACAGCTTTAAACAAATCACCTAGGAAGGAAACAGTGCCGATAAACAAAAGAAACCGCTAATCTGAAATACAAACCACCGATTGAACTTGGATAAACAAATATAGCGTGTGTATTTTATCTGTAGTAAAATCAATACTCAGTACGAACTTCAAGATTAGACTGATCATGATGATGATTAAAAAAATCCTCTTAACAATCACTAATATGGAAAACCTAATTGATACAAATGTCGACTGTTTTATGGAAATATAACGCCCGTACCATAGAACGACTGAGTGTATGTTAAACATAGGAGAACGAACTGTTCCGTAAATACGAGTGATATATAAAATACATATTTATCTTTAAAGTCAATCTTCAAGGAGCATTTAAAGGGGTACGCGCCCAATTGAATTTGACATAAGAAACGCTAGAAATTTTGCAGAAGTAGTATTCAAACAAATATAACCATCATTGTAAAATAAAAAAGTGGGGTCACCAGTCTTACGTTTTTGTAAACAGGCTATAGAAATGTGACCTATTGCATAATTTGCATGTATTCGAATGAAGAAAAACTAAGTTCCATATATAACCAATGATACATATTTTCGAACTTATTTTTGGATTTTGCACAAAACCAACTGCATGGCTCTGTCAGATAATATACTTAAGTCAAGCAAATAAAGATTGCATGATCATTCATAAAGAAATTACAGAGAAAAAACACAAATATTAGCAAATAATATAAATGGCCTCAGGCATGGACATATCTTATTTTACGAGAAAATATTGCACAAATACAAGCATAATTTGAAAACTAGACATAAGAATTTCTTGAAACTTCACATTTGTATAGCTGATGTCATACATAGAGAGAAAATGTACAGAAATTAATATGCCACCGTACTTTTTTTCAAAGTACATACGAAAATTAAGATGTAGCTTAAGTACTAATTTTCGGCAAATTTGCTATTTCGATAGACCTAGCTTGTGCTGATTATCACTTTTGAATGCCGAAACTTATATTCTTCAAAATTCCCAGTAAGGTAACACATGATTAGTACATGACTTCTGTAGATTTGAGATCATTATGTCTATAATTAAGGCTACAGTGACCTTTCCCGCAAAGGTACTAAACACATGTACGAATATGGTCAGCTATCATTTTCTGTTTTTTTTCTGTAGTTTATCCGCATAGCGGCGCATGGTGCGCGCGCGTGTATCTCTTTAAATAAACAAAAATTCCCTGAGTTGTGTATAGAGGCATTACTCAGCAATTTTGTAAATCAGACTGTGGTTTAGAAAAAGAAAAACTGATTTAGCAAGCAGAGTAATTGTAGTTTTAGATATATTTACACTTTTGGCGTCATAGGCGACTCGGTGATATTTTTGACAGTTTGAATATAGATGAGACGCAGAGCAAACTATTTGATATCCTGTTTCTGTTTTCAACAGAAATTCAAGAAATATTCACTTTGAACAGACGACAATATAATGCAAACGAAAATTATTTGGCACCGAAAGGGTTAATATTTCACAGGAGTAAATCTTCTTGTAAAAGTTTTCAGCTTTTTGATTCCGAACCTCTCATCTCTGGTAGATCCAGTGGTTCTACGAAATATCAATGAGCATTTAATGGCTTTAGTATGAAACTAAAATTTTGAAAACATTTGAAGATCTGTTCTGTCTCAAACTTTCACGTGCGATTGGATGAAATTATTTTTCTGGCTTTAGACATAAATGTGGAAAAGAACAGAAAATTTCATATGAAAATGAACGCGTTTTAAACTTTCACGTACAAAGGGCAAACTGATTTCTCTGACATTACACTTCCTAGAGCGTCAACTTCATGTGCAGAAGGTTGTAGGTTCGATATCCGGCCGGGTCAAACTAAAGACTCAAAAATTGGTAGTAATTGCTTTCCCTCATCGGCACTCAGGATTTGGGGTTAGTATTACGACTGGTTTGTTGGTGTCAGGATAAAGTGACTGGCATGTTCATTCCCACGTGTATCTGTGCTAAACACTGGGCACGTAAAAGAACGAGAGAGTTCTACAGAACTGTTATCTATATCCGCACCCCTCTCACTGGGACGTCAAATGCCAGAGATAGCAGAAAGTGACGATACACACAAACAACAAACAAATTACAATTTCACGTGCAAAATGACAGACAGACGTCTCGTCCCTTAAACATTCACACGTAAGTAAATTTTAAGGTAAGACTCGTCTGTCTGTCTGTCATTCTGTACGAAATACAAGCAGAGGTGTCTTTTCTTAAACATTTACGTACAGACAGACGTGTTTTTGTTAATATTAAATGTACAGAAAGACAGACGTGTCTTTTCTTAAACATAAATGTACATAAAGACAGACGTGTCTTTTCTTAAACATAATGCACAGATAGACAGAAAGACGTGTCTTTTCTTAAACATAAATGTACAGAAAGACAGACGTGTCTTTTCTTAAACATAATGTACAGATAAACAGACATACGTGTCTTTTCTTAAATATAAATGTACAGAAAGACAGACGTATCTTTTCTTAAACATAATGTACAGATAGACAGACAGGCGTGTTTTTTCTTAAACATAAATGTACAGATAGACAGACAGACAGACGTGTATTTTCTTAAACATTCACGTACAGAAAGACAAACAGAGAGACGATTTTTTTAAACATTCACGTACAGAAAGACAAACAGAGAGACGATTTTTTAAAACATTCACGTACAGAAAGACAAACAGAGAGACGATTTTTCTTTTAACATTCACGTACAGAAAGATATACAGACGTTTCTTTTCCTTAACATAAATGTACATAAAGACAGACAGACGTGGCGTATCTTAAACATTCACCTACAGAGAGACAGACAGATAGGCAGACTTGTCGTAAATTAAACATTCACACAAATGGACAAAAAGACGTATCTGATTAGTCAGTTCTGTACATATCGACGGGTTATCGTTTCGATTTATACCCGAAACACGTTGCATCGTTTACTTCGTAAAGAAGAATCGAGAGGAAGTTAAATAAAGTTAGTGAAGTCAGAGAAAATAATTTGAAAGGGGCGTAACAAAAATATAAAAAAAGCCCGGGCATATCCTTTGCTAAATTTGATATGAACTTAGCATAAGAAAAGCTGTATTGAATATGTTTAGTTAGATTGTTATGTCGTGTAAGTTTTTAACAACCCGTTTTAGAGTTCGGTTTAATTAATTATACTAGTGTTTACGAGTATATTTGTTTGTCGTCGGTAGATCTTTGACAAACAATGAAGAGCTAGTATACACTCTAGACATTATTCACGGAATATTTATCTTTGAGGATATTTTACTCATTTAGATCTAGGTTATGATTCCATATCTTAGGAAAGGTCTGATTGTTATTTACAGATTGCCTCGATATACGAGCTTTGACAGCACAAAGCAGAGGGTTGTCTCCGAACGTCGGTATATTTTAGGGGAGGTGTGTGAATGTGAGTAAGTGAAGTGGTGAAGCAACTCGAGGCCCCGATATAGGGGATTTGGATTGAATATATCATATTGTATTGCTTTGTCTACATATATGCCAGTGGGTTTTGCCACAAGTGCTGTCAAAAATAGTTACGGCCCTTCTCAAGATAACATAAAAATTTTCCGACTTGTCTCATCGATATACGAATTTCACCACAAAGATGTATTTCTTGGGATATTGTGTACGTGTGTGAGGACACTGGAGCAAATTGAGTCCGTGGTATGGGAGGTTGGACAAATCCAGGAAAAAAACAGAGAACAACGTATGTGTATAAGGGAGGTCGTGAGAAAATCGAGGCCTCGACAGAGGAGAACATGTTGTGTCTGACTTACTGTAGATAGATTTGCAAATGTAGATATAAATGTTCTAAGTTTACATAAGTGTCATATCGAAAAATTGTAGTTAAATAGTTAATTACAAATCAAAGATATCACAGAGGAGAACATGTATGTGTATAAGGGAGTTGAGGGCGCACTGGCGTAGCGGATATGGTGCCCGCCTTGGGTACAGGAGGTTGCGGGTTCGAACAACGAAGAGGACCTTCCGCCTGACCTTCATTTGACACCAAGTACTGGTTCTAAACAGGAAACTAGCTCGAAAGTGTTTCTACAAGCCTTAGGCTTTCAGCAAAATCGAGCTAGAAAATAGGTTTAAACTTAAACTAAAGATATCACATTTTTCATTTAATATGGCAGAACACAACACCAAATTCTACCCTTTGGCCTTTGAATAATGTAGCGTATACCTACCAATCTTAACATTGTTTGTTCATCTGCCGGCCTCGTTGTACTAAACCACCGTTCAAATGGTTATTATAGCCCAACTCCATTTGAAACTTTCTATTAAAACAGGGTCCATTTACACGTCTTCCTGGCCGCTGATATCAGAACGGGTACACCTTAAGAAGAATTGACGATCGTTAGTTCCACATACCGTGATTTTGACACTATCCATAGTGTATACTTTATTGACTGTACTCTGAAATACTGTTAAAGTGACGTTAAATTCCTGATAAACATACAAACAAATAACTAACTATACCATTGGACCAGTACTGTTTCTTTATCCCAATGGTATAATTTGAAACACATATATAGGATCTTAACTGAGTTTTTATTTAATATAAAAATTTCTTCAACGAGTATAAGGAAACTTTATTTAGCGAGCCTTGGCGAGCTTAATA
>JAULCC010569691.1:0-10548 GCA_032358795.1 Nuttallia obscurata
GAGACCACCAGCCACTTAGCAATTAGAAGACCTAACGCACGACCAGCACACAAAGCTACTGCCTTGGCTGTAAGATCAAAATTGAACGGTTAGCAGCAGTATTCTTTAATTATTTTATACCCGGAGAAAAACAACATTGATCAATAAATTGAATCTTTATAGACACATACCATAGGTGAACATAATAGTACATGTATTCGGAAACAACAACCACCGCCCTAAACAAGTTATGTCTTTTCCATTCAAAGGTGTGTCATTGTCTACAAAGTTCTCATATCATACAATAATTCCGCAATTTATCAAAATAATTTGGATACCTATTTGTTTGAGCATATTCAAATACAGTTTATTTGGGTTGACATATTCAAATACATGCAGTTTATTTGGTTTGACATATTCAAATACAGTTTATTTGGTTTGACAAATTCAAATATTATTCAGAATCTCTTATTAAAATTTGACACTTTTATTTCTAAACTTCTAAACTGTTTGAACATTCAAATTTGCACTGAATATGTAAATGACCATTGTGACTCTTTAACTTATCAATGCAAGTTTTAATGTCAGCATATACTTTAATGAGAAACGTGTCATAACCAATATATTAGGACATTTGTTAGAAGTAATTACTATAGGAACAGGAGAACTTATTTCTAAAATGACTATCTGTGTGGTGTGACTCCTTCCTCAATCTAAAATAAATGAAAACATTAGTCTATTCACAACAGTCTGTCTCTCCCTTTTTCTCTCTCTCCATCTCTGTCAGAAAAAGTGTAAACATATATTTCTTTCTTTGTAAGTCCACTTGAATTTTCTTCTTTCAAATGTAGGGACTAAACAAAATTTTCTTGTGCATCAATAATTGTTTTTTACTTATCGGCCAACTATATAAATCAACAGTATGTGAACATACTGACTGAAGAAAATATAACTTTGTTGTTCGATCAAGCATAATATATATGTCAGTAACCATTATTATTGAGACATTTATTGGTTTAATCATGAAATAAAATCAATTATTAGATAGTAGATAGTTATCGATATTATACACCAACAAGTCAGCTTCTTTCTCGTTGACAACAAAGTAGGCCTAATCAAGTGACCCACACGCGGACTCTGCCGTTTTTCTAAGTGTTTATAAGTGTGTGTGTTGGGGGGGGGGGGGGGGGGAAAGGGGGGTTTTCCGAAAAAACCGTTACTATGACAAACATGTCATTTTCTTTCCTTTTTCTCTTTTGTCCTTTTTTCCAAGGTTGTGAGTAGGGGTGGTCCGGATGTGATTATGCTTGAAAAACTAATCGAAAAAGTATTATATATATGATATCTTCAGTTACATTTCTGATGTCCAATTTGGTTTCAAAAAGGGGCATTCAGCAATTGATTCTATCTTTGCCCTAAACACGGTAATCAAAACTTCTTAAATAATAACAGGCGTTCCAATGTAGCTTCATAGACTTGAAAAATGTTTTGATAGCATTTACAGGAATTGTTTATTTTTCAAATGGTATAAAAATGGCAAATTTGGCAATGTATTGAGTGTATCTAAAAGAATGTATTAAAATATTAAATCATGTGTGAAGCATTGTGAAACCTTTTCTGACTTTTTCCAGTATGCGGTCGGACTTAGACAAGGGGAGGTAATTTGCCAGTCTCTTTTTCAAGAATCTATTGAATTGTTTTAACAGCAAAGAATCCGCGTTGACTATGTGATATTATTTTAATTTTTATTTCATTTGCCAAGGATATGTTATTGGTAAGGGACTCACCCACATATTTGCAAGAGAGTTTAAATGCATTACAAGATTATTGTAAATGGTCAAGCTTTGAGGTAACAGGGAAAAAATAAAAATAATAGTTTTCCAAAAAAGAGGTGGCTTATTACAAAATGAAATATGACTTTACAATGCAAAAGTGGTTGAAGTAGTTAGGTCGGATATTTTGGAATAAACAATGAATATTTATAGGTAAAGCAGTAAGAGCTTTAAATGTGTTTTTCTCTCTCCATAAACTGCAAAACTATCCAACTTAAACCTAGAATTCTATGCATGGAATTACTTGTATAATTACTGTTTGACGAATTTGTGGGATCTATTTAAATTACTCATTAGAAATGTTTGACAAAGTCGAAGGAAATAGAGATATGCCATTTTAAATTTGTAAACGTCTTCTAAAAGTGCGCACGAATTGTTGTCTGCAGGTATTTATGGAGAACAGGCCACTGTACATCGAACCAGTACTGTAGAATAAAATTCATTATAAAGTTTGCAAATCAGAGAATATAATTTTGAAATGGGACTGAAAATTGTAATTAGGGGTGTTAAAATTGGTGTTGAATGTGAAGAAAATATTAGATGACTATGGTTTTTCTCACATGTTTTAACACAGATTGTGTTAAAACGTTGACATTTCCTTTGAGTTTTAAACGTCATGTTATTGATTGCTATATACAAGCATGGTCTCTGTAGAACGCAGTGGTGTTTTGGATGAGTTTAGTCATTTTAAGGATGAGTTTGCCTATGGGAATTACATTGATTTACTTCCCTCTAATTCACGCCGACTTATTTTTTCAAAATATAGGTTAGCAACTTAACATCACATTCTTTAAGAATTCACACTGGTAGATTTAAAAGAGTTGCCATACCCAGAAATAAAATATATTGTGTGTGTTGTAATATGCAAGATATTGAAGACACTTTTCATTTTATGTGTTTGTCCACGGTTCAAGAAGTAGGAATACAATATAAAAACGTTTATTGTGTTAGATCATCAGTGCATAACATGTTAATAGAGTCGCATAACATGAAAAAGCTGTATAAATTAATGCTTTTTCTTAAAGATTCATTAGAAGTTAGAAATAAATATTTAAACAATATAGCTAATTAAATAACTTGTTTCTGTATTTGTTTACTCTGTAGAAATAATCCTTTATATGATGTATTAATATTACTCTTATAAGGAATTTTACACAGTATGGTGATTTGAAATTACGTGATGTAAGTTTGTGTGTTTTATAGTATGTGTTTTATAGTATGACAATGCATAAGTCTTAAATAAAGTTTCTGTTCTGTTCATAAAATCTCATGAGACACCAGAATTTCTTGTCTGTCTGTATATTTAGCAATATGTGATCCAACTGTTCAGCCTGAGTTAAAGTCATTGGATCGAGGCATTTCAATTGGCAAGCTTTACTGTCTGTGATTGTATTGGGGTATTTGATCATCTCTTCAATATCAGCAAGAGCACATTTGAACAAACCTAGCCAAATATATTGTTGGTAGTTACTCGAGGCCAGTTTGAACTTAATAAACCAAATACAGGGTGGACATAGATAAGATGGCTGCTCAAGGTCAATTCAGATAAATCAAACAAAATATAGGTTGGACCTAGATCAAATGGATTCTCGAGGCCACTCTGAACATACCTAGCCAAACATATTGTGGGCCTAGATCAGATGGCTGCTCCAGACCAATCTAAACATAGGAAGCAATAGTATGGGCCTAGATCAGTTTGCTGCTCAAGACCAATCTGAACATACCTAGTCAAACGCATTCTGAGTATATATCAATTGACTGCTCGAGGCCACTCTGAACATACTTGGCCAAAAATAATGTAGGCGTAGAACAGATGGCTGCTCGAGGCATCTCTGAAATTGACTAGCTAAGCATTGTGTGGGTCTATATCAAATGGCTGCTCGAGGCCACTCAGAACATACCTAGCTAAATATAGTGTGGGCCTAGATCAGATGGCCAATCTGAATATACCAAGCCAGGCATATTCTGGGTCTTGATCAGATTACCGCTCAAATACCTAGCAAAACAAAGTGTGGGCCTAGATCAGGTGCATGTAACTAGGCCATTCTGAATATACCTAGCCAACCATATTGTGGGCTAAGAACTGATGGCCAATCTGAACATACCTAGCCAAACATACCCGGTATTGTAGTTATAGATCAGATTGCTGCAAGAGGTCACTTTGAATACCTAGCCAAACAGAGTGTTTGCCTAGATCAGATGGCTGCTCAAGGCAACTATGAACATACATAGCCAAACATAGTGTGGGCCTAGATCAGATGGCTTCTAGAGGCCTCCGAACATACCTTCCAACATAGTGTGGGCCAAGATCAGATGGCTGCTCCAGGCCACTCTGAATACACCAAGCCAAACATAGTGTGGGCCTAGATCAGATGGCTGCTAGAGGCCACTTTGAACATACCAAGCCAAATATATTGTGGTCATAGATCAGATTGCTGCTACAGGCCACATTCAACATACCTTGCCAAACATAGTGTGGGCCTAGATCAGATGGCTGCTACAGGCCACACTGAACATACCTTCCAGCATAGTGTGGACCTAGATCAGATGGCTGCTTAGGGCCACTTCGAACATACCTAGCCAAACATATTGTAGTCATAGATCAGATGGCTGCTTGGGGCCATTTTGAACATACCTACCCAAACATAGTGTTGGCCTAGATTAGATGGCTGCTCCACCCCACTCTGAACATACCTACCAAAACAGTGTGTGGGCATAGATCAGATGGCTGCTCAACGCCACTCTGAACATACCTAGCCAAATATAGTTGGCCTAGATCAGATGGCTGCTAGAAGCCAATCTGAACATACCTAGCCAAACATAGTGTGGGCCTAGACCAGATGGCTGCTCGAGGCCACTCTGAACATTCCTAGCCAGTGTGAGTATAGATCAGATAGCTGCTCCAGGCAACTCTGAACATACCTAGGCAAACAAAGTGTGGGCCCTGATCAGATGGTTGCTAGAGGTCACTCTAAAAATACCTAGTCAGATATAGTGTGGGCCTAGATCAGATGGCCAATCTGAACATACCTAGCCAACAATATTGTGGGTATAGATCAGATGTCTGTTCTAGGTCAATCTGTATATACTTAGCCAAACATAGTGCTTACCTGAGCCTCTGGTGAGCTAATAATCATTAGGAAGAAAAAAATAAGTTTTTTACATGGCATGAATCTTCGGGAATACCAATCTGTACAACTGTCAAGTTACCGACTTTTAAGTCTATAGTTTATCTGTTGTTCAGTTACTGGCTTACTGAAATGTTGATAGTAGGCATGTTCAGAAGCAAATTTCTGAAGTGCCATGCTGTGGCAACTTTGTTGAAATCAACATTGAAGTCACTGGTGAGTATGGTGTTGCAAACTTGCAGATTTTGCTTCTGGATGACTAATTGAAAAGTCTAGTATTTACATAACCGATCTGATGGTGTGAACATTAAATGCAGGGATATGTTATCTAAGTAAAGTGCTATCCTGAGTAGGTATGGTAGTACACACAATGGCAACCATAAATCACAGGATAATTTCATGCAATTTTCAGCAGAAATCAAATAGTGGGATATTTTCTTGCAAGTTTGGTGAAGATCAGTATTCAGATGAAAACTGTTTGGATAATCCAAAAGTGACTTGGCTGGTTATAGAATTTGGTCAAGGCATTTTAGCAAAAAGCTAAGAGACTACATTTTCTCCCATTTCTGTCCATGTGAGATAAGAAATATGCCCATGTGAGATAAACCTATCTCACATGTCATGAGATTTGTAGAAGAAATAAGTAAATATTCTTATATTAATGGGAGAAAAAAAATCCATCCATTCATATAAGATAGGAATATCCCACCATCGGGATCAGAAATCTACTGAAGCCGAGTCCCTCAGTAGATTTCTGACCCTCGGTGGGATATTTCTATCCTACATGAATACTCATGGTGAATTCTTATAGTCTCAAGTGTACCATTTCAGGGATTTTCAGAATTGAAGTCAAGAGCTGCAGTGATTTACATGTTTATTCAAGCACTTACAAGACATTTTGACCATTGAAGCACTAGCAAGAACACAAATCCTGCTGCTACTCAATACTTATTTCACATGGCAACTTTTGGTACATCAAAATAAAATTTCAATTACCTCATTCAATAGAAATTCATAAACTTCGATTTTAACAGATCTTTGCAATTTAAATTTAATTACCTCAAACTTAGAATAAAACCTCCTTGTATTGAGCATGGCACATCTGTTACACCAAAGAAGGAAAAAGGATTACAATTTCTTCTCTTTTTACCTGCCCATGGAGATTCCCCCACCCCCTTTCCAATTTCACTTTTTTTATTTAATCAGTCTGACTGTTAAGGTGCAACAGTTTTATATTGAAAAGTAAGGCAAAGAGACAATTTCGTTCTGCAACATAATGAAATTATCAAAATCACAGGCATTCTAAGTATAGACATAACATTTGCATCTTTCTCTGTATCAGAAGATTAATTATTAATGTATGTTTTTAAAAGATTTTCTCAACTTCTTTAATTTGCCTAATATTACTAAGTCTGTCAAACAAGCAGCACTCTTCTAATGGCAATTACAGAAGATTAAAAAATAATAATAATGGAATTTTTGTATCATTACACCAATTCTTAATGGTACTTTTGTTTCATTTACATCTTACATTTTCAAAATACTACAAGAATTGACAAGTATTGAAAAAATAAAGCCATTGGGAGCACAAGTGTGTCAGAAAAGGCAGACATAGAAAATATTCACTCTCTATGCCTCATAGTGCATTCCAACCTGGCTTAAAAAGAAAAACAACTACCAGCTGATTTGGGGGCATAGAGGGCAAATAGATTTTATTCAAAAGAAAATATACTGTAATAGAAAGTAGACATCTGTAAACTATTGACTTATCAGAAAAAAATATCATAAACAGTAAACAATACCTACCTATAATACTCTGTATTGGTCAAAATTATTGATACTAAAGAAAGGCCTGACCTAGTCTCGATCTCACATTGAAAACAGTAGTAAACAGGATGGTACATGGGTAATAATGCTCAATTGATTTCACCTGTATCTAGCTTAAACATAAAAACAAATACTGGTATTGTTCTTGACACTATATAACAGTAGATGAACAAACATATGAAACAACTTATCTGTGTTGCAGGAATACGAAGCATCCAGGAGACACACAACTGCATCAGTGTATTAAAAGAAATATAACTTTTTACACAACTGCTCCAATTTGATACTACATATAATAACACTATATTGGTTAAACATATTTAGCACTTAATCAGATTTTGGTAGAAATCTAAATAAATCACAATTTTTTTATTAATTATACATGATGCACATTCTCCTATAAACAACAAACTTTAATTGAGAACCCTGATTTTAACATGAATAGATGTAGAATAACTATACTACATAAAAATTAAATGTAAAGATATCAATTAACTGTCATAGGTACTAAACCACCAGAGTTGAGCTTGAAAACAATTATATATACGCTGTGTCATTTTCGAACTAAATTCCCTGGGACAGGCAATCTAAATCAAGTAAGTCATAACAGTAACAAGGTCCTGGGTTGGTCAAAACAAGAGGTCCATAACAGACTGTACTTTACTGGCTTGTATAATTTGGTCACTTTCTGTCTGAAGCTGCAATTCATCTAGTAGATACCCAGATACAAGATATTAATTACATGCAATTTCGAAGTAAAATAAAAAAGGTAGATAATTGCTTTTATATGCAAGACAGAGTTACCTAACTAGATTATTAAAGTAGCTGGGATGATTGGGAAACCTTGTAAGCGCTTCCAATGCAATATAAGTGGATACTGGAGATATGGACTTATTTTTCTGTTCAGAAGCTCAGTTTTAAAAATTCTCCCATTTTAAAGGGCCATCATCAATTCATGCATCAGCTGATCAGTTTGGTTTTAAAAAAGTTTTTATGGATCTAGAAACTGCTGTATAAGTTTGGTAAAATTCAAATAATAAATGAAGATGCTGTTGTGCTTTAGGTCAGTAGGACTTAAAAACAAATTGTAGGATAGGACCCGTCTTTATGTTTCTGAGATATTGTTTACACTTAGCAGCTCGGAAGGTATATCAGACAGCCTCCATTTGTGGCTAAATATCTTGATGTGATTTAATCAATTTGTAGTATGCAATGTGTGATGTCATTCGCATGTGTGCATGTAATGTGTAAATGAGCAGGTCAGTTTGTAAATTTGTAAATCCAGTCAAGTTTGATGAATGAAGAAATGAAGGCTCTATTGAGTTCATAAGCTTTAATATACCAATTTTGACAATTTCAAAGGCTAATCCAGTCATGCATGGGCATGGTTTTCGAAAAGAACCAAGCTCTGATAGACATTAACTACTGTATAAATTTCATGGAAATACACTCAAAATTGAAGACTCTATCGTGTTAACAAGCAATTGCTTACAAGCAGATGATAGAAACAACGTCATGACATAAGCTCTTCTGGCCTTTGACGAGTAGATCTAAAAATCAGATCAGTTCTCTCATCATAATTTAAAATCCCACTTGTTTAAAGGTTGCTAAAATATAGAAAAGTTACTAACAAATTCATTGTGAGGAATTCCTTTTTTATGTGATGGTTACAGGTTTTAAAACTGAAATTTCCTTAGAGGGAAACTGCTGAAAGCAAAGTTGTTATAGACTGTCTAACGGTAATTATTTCTTTCTTGAGTATTTAGGGACAGCCAAAAGTTTTCTTTAAAGGTAAGGGGGTGAACTTGCAAGTGGTGCCTGAGGAAAAGGAATCCAACAGAACAGTTTTACATAGCTTCTCAATGACCTACAGTAAATTTGCCTACTCACCAAGCTACCAAGGAACAACAGTATCATAAACAACATTTGCCGAAATTTGTGTTCTTTTTCAATAAAACATGCAACTGCTTTTGTAATTCTCTACATAATTGTAAGAAATTTCATCAGAATCACAGAAAATTGAAAAATATAAATAATCAAGTCCAATTTTGTAAAGAGAATTCTGATGTGCATCTACAGTGTGCATGAAGCACTTTATTAAGAGGGCAACTGTCATTAAAACTGACTCTGAACTGAAACAAGTATAAAGTACATGTTGTCTCAATTTTCTGTACTGGTAAAAATAATATCCTTGTCAAAAAACACACAAAGGAGATCCTGTTCTGTCTACGAGTCACCTTATCAATACTGGTATATTTTTGAGTAGCATACTGTACATCTAGAAAGAGCAGGGCATTTAGTGTAAGTGCTAAACATAAGAAAATTCTTATACAGATCTTTGCCAGTTGAAATGTTTCTCCGAAGCCTGTGTCAAGTCTATCTGTTGTTTTCTCCATATTTTGACAATAAATTTTCAATTCCTTCTGCATCAAATAATTTGAAAGGAGATATGAAACTGACTGTTTTTTTAAGTAAACATTGAAAGACAGCACCAAAATGAAGCTATCACCACGTGAACAAAGGATGAGCACTTGTTTGTTAATGATAGTTTATGTAGTTCTCTCATGGCGGTGACATGATCCAACTTGTTACAGTATAATGCCATGTGTTTCTAGATGTCATATTTCTGATGTGGTAACTTATACTGCATTTCATTTATACAAGATAATGAAATTTATATATTCACTCAATAATTTTCAGCACTTGACCTATTGCGATGGTTTTACCTGAAATAGAGAAAGGAAATAAAACGTAAAACACAATTAAAAAATTTCTGCAATTTTCTGTTAAAATAAACGAACCTGTTGAAATAATCATAATTATAGGAAACATTTTTATTTTTTAAGCCTCACTGTGTGAATTACTATACTTTCTTTATTCTAATGTTTAATATCTTCAGCTTTTAATCACAACATGCTCTGGTTTCTGGCACATTTAGAATATATAAGCATACTATGAGTTACTTCACACAAGTTATACATAGACTTGTTCCTCACACATGCATGGAATGAAGTTCATCACACATACCTAGACTGTTGTTCATCACACATACATATTATGTAGTTCATCACACATACATATTATGTAGTTCATCACACATACAGAGACTGTTGTTCATCACACATACATATTATGAAGTTCAGCACACATACATAAGACTGCAGTTATTCACACATACATATCTTGTTTATCACACATACATAGACTGTTGTTTATAACACATACACAGTGATCGGGAAAGGCATGCGCCACGCGCAATAGTCACATTAAAAATAAAAATGTTACATCGTTTTCCACACCTGAAGCGCCCATGTCAATTTCCAATTTGAGTAAAATATGTGGGTACGAATGATCTAATTTATCTGTGTAGATAGACACTCGTTTCCGGTCATCAATGATAAAATAAACGATTAATACAAGTAGCATTGATATCATTTATTCATTATTAAAGTTGGAAATTGGTTTCGAAATGAAAGTAGAATATAACAGCCGTCATTTTAAAATTGGCGACAGCGAAAATCTACGATAAAATTAACAATAAATACTTGTTATTGAAATGAAATGTTTGTTTATAAACATCAATTTAGTAATTATAATTATACTCCCATTCATATTCTCGATAAAATTGGTATCATTACTGATCTTTTCCGAAAATAACGAATTGTGAGTACCTGCTAGATTCAGTCATTCAAACTGTGATGCAAACGCCAATATAAACTGTCGGCTTGAATTGAATTAAGTACATTTATGCTTCCAAATGTATCATTTACACACCTGAATAC